>PVHP010019171.1:0-32212 GCA_004024765.1 Zapus hudsonius
CTATGACACATATGTATCCCAAAAGAGAAAGAAACAACCATGTCTATAACTTACTTTGATATACCATGATTATGTATGATATATGACATATATAACTATGATGTATAATGTACACATCATGTGCAAATGTACACATAGGCACGTGTTCAGGTGACAGGGAACTGGAGGCTCCAGAGTCCCAGGACCAGCCTTAATCCTCCCCTCTCCTCTCCTCTCCTGTAAGCCTTGGAGCCATCACTTAAATAGTAAGTGATACACAAAGATCTTGGCAAAAACAAACGTTGGAGAACAGTGTAACTAAATGGAATATAACTTTGAATCCAGAGTCAAGGACGGAGCTCCCTTCTAGAACTCATGGGTCAGTGGAACTTCAGTTAGTAAAAT
This sequence comes from Zapus hudsonius, assembly GCA_004024765.1. Taxonomy (NCBI): domain Eukaryota; kingdom Metazoa; phylum Chordata; class Mammalia; order Rodentia; family Dipodidae; genus Zapus; species Zapus hudsonius. Next base: position 385 of record PVHP010019171.1, read on the forward strand.
CTCTCTCACCATAGCTTTGAAGACTGTGTATGGCCACTGTAGAACTTAGCGATGGGCCACTCTGTCTCTCAAGTGTCCCGACCTACTTTCCTGCCTCGGGTCCTTTGCTCTTGTTTTCTAGAATGTTCTTCTGCTTGGGCTTGTCTTCCTCTCACCATTCAAACCAGCATCCCCATAGAAAAGATTTTTCCTGTCTAAGATAAGCCTGTGGTAGTTTGCCTTTATATAAATGTATGCCTTTATAGACTAGGTGTTTTATTAAAATTGAGTTTGAGTTTGCAGCTTTTGCCCCTGGCAGGCAGATGCCTGCTACAGGGGACCTGTCACTGGGGGTGAATCCAGCCCAAGGGTATGCAGAGAAGTGTGAGCTCTGGTGGGATCCCTGCTTGCTGCTGTTTGGTGTTTGATGGCTGGTGAAGGTTTCTCTCTGCTTGGATTTGTAAAAGTGAGCCATTGATAGAATGTCTCCTGGATCCGTGAGCTTGAAATAAACTTCCTTCCATAAAACTGTGTTTGGTTGGATGCTCATCCCAGCATTGTAGATCTGTCTACTACAAGGTCCCATCCGGTTTCCTTCCTTCACTGTAAAAGAGCAAAGCCACTTATTCCATTTTCCTTTCTGGTTTCTTCTTCTACCTTGGGAAGATAACGCTCCATATGAGTGCAGGTGACCTGTAATACCATAGTGTGTGTGTGTGTGTGTGTGTGTGTGTGTGTGTGTGTCCATAATTCTGTGGCTGCATATTTGGGGAGGTGGGTACCCATGTAATGTGGAGGCCAGAGGTAGTTATGGTCTGCCTTGAACTTGATTGCTCTACACACACACACACACACACACACACACACACACACACACACACACACACAATTTTTATTGATAGCTTCCATAATTCTAGACCATAAACCATTATGATTCCCTCCCTCCCCACACTCCCTCATATTTCTTCCCCCTCTTAATTAGTCTCTGTTTTGTTTTAGTGTCATATCTTTTCCTCCCATTATGTGTAGGCACTGTGAACTCAGGAATATCAAGGCCATTTTGTGTCTGGAAGTTTGCATTGTAAGCAGTCCTACCCTTCCTTTGGCTCTTATGATCTTTCCACCACCTCTTCTGCAATAGATCCTGACCTTGGGAAATGACAGAGATGTCCCAGTGCTGAACACTCCACTGTCACTTCTTCTCAGGACTCTGGTGTCTTTTGAGTTATCCCAATGGTCATTGTCATCTGGAGAAGAGAAGCTTCTCTAGCCAAAAGTCCACATTATTTTGGGGGGGGTGGGCAGGGCCTCTCCCTGAACTCAGAGCTCACTGGGGTAGACGAGCTAGCCAGCAAGCCCTAGAGATCTTCATGCTTCTGCTTCCCTAGTTCTGGTATTACAGGCACATGTGGATACAGGGGATCCAAAGTCAGGTTCTCATGTTTGTTGAAGACAAGTGTCTCTCGCTGGGCTGGTCAGATTGGGCAGGATATTCACAGCAAATATGGCTGGAGGAGACATCTGCTGTGGGTTGAGTAGGACTCTCCTGTGGGTGAGGAGGACTTTCCTGGGGGTGAGGAGGACTCTTCTGTGGGTGAGGAGGACTCTCCTGGGGGTGAGGAGGACTTTCCTGGGGGTGAGGAGGACTCTTCTGTGGGTGAGGAGGATTCTCCTGAGGGTGAGGAGGGCTCTCCTGGGGGTGAGGAGGACTCTCCTGGGGGTGAAGAGGGCTCTCCTGGGGGTGAGGAGGACTCTCCTGGTGGTGAGGAGGACTCTTCTGGGGGTGAGGAGGACTCTCCTGTGGGTGATGGGCTGCTTATAGGAAGGGAGGTAGAGGCTGATCATACTGCCCAGAATTTTAATGGGTGAGTAAACACAAATCATTAGGATAGTGATCCTCAAGACACTGTCATTAAATCCAGTGTCCCCACCAGCCAATGTTCTCAAAAACAAAATAAACATCCAGCCCTGCCCCTCAAGAGCTACCCTCACTGGGCAAACTGTGGGCCTCCCAGCCTCCCAGAGCCCACCTTTCTTCCCAATGCTGAGAGGTTTCTGATCCAGCCTGTGGGCCAGGTGAGGCCAACAGGCTGGCCTTTCTGTGCAAGTGTGTCCTGTGCCTGCCTGTCTATCCCGTGGCTCAGGTTTGGGAAAATCAAATGAAAGAAAGGAGATGGGACAGAGCAATCATAGAACTCAATAGTCATTTGTAAAAACAAAGTACTAAATTTAGATTACAAGGTAATCTTTTGTCTGATAAAGAATATTTACCTTCCTTCTTATAGTTTGTTTTAGGCAGCAATTGAAAGCCTGAAAATGGCTGCAATTGCTTAGGAAGCCATTGCCAATGCAATAAGACAGGAAAATAGAGACTTTGGGTACAGATCCTGAACATAAGGTGATTTTTTTTATAATTAGCAAATGATACTATCTTCTGCCTGCAAAACCAATGAAAATTAACTGGCAACCTATCAGAACTAATTAAGAGAGTTTGTTATAGGGGGAGGTCTCACATACACATGCATACACACACACATCTGCTGGACAATATTGCAGGAGGAAGTTGAAAAAGTTATTTATAACAGAAAAAATATCTTAAGTATTTAAATAATTTTGCAGAAAAGAAATTGCATCAAGAAAACTATAAAATGTTACTAGGTGATATATATATATATAATACCCATGTCTCTAGCTGTGAATTCTCTTCAAATTAATCTGTTTATTTATGTTTTAATTTTTTATTTATGGACGAGAGAGAGAGAGAGAGAGAGAGAGAGAGAGAGAGAGAGAGAGAGAAAGGAAGAGTGGTGGGGGAGAGAGAATGGCACACCAGGGCCTCTTTGCCACTGCAAACAAACTCCAGATGCATGCACCACTTTGTGCCTCTGGCTTTACATATGTCCTGAGGAAGAAAACCTGGGCTATCAGCCTTTGCAAACAAGTGCCTTTAACCTTGAGCCATCTGCCCAGCCTAAGGTGTAGTACACACCTTTAGTTCCAGAACTCAAGAGGCTGAGGTATGAGGATCACCATGAGTTCAAGGTCAGCCTGGACTAAAAGGAGACCCTACCTTGTACATAACAACAAAAGGTCCAGGGATGATTGTGGAAGAAGGGGTGGGAAGGTTGTAAGAGCCACCCAGGGTGGGTAGAAATATACTGAGGCCCATCAGAGACAAGCAGAGGCTCTAATTTCCCCACAGGGAGCCCCAAGAATCCTACTGAAGAGGGCCCTCAGGGAAATGGGGACCAGGTGTGTATGTATGCCCACACAAACACACACACACACACACACACACATAAGTCATGCTTACATTAACACATAAAAGCAAGGTAGATGGTAAAATGAGTGATGGGACATGAAACACACAGTCGGGGCTTGTAAAGAGTTAGTACTCATCAATAAGAAAGCCATAAACACCCAATAAGCAAACTGGGCACTGGGCATGTGCACAGGATGTGTAAAGACAAGAATTCAAGTGGAAACTCTATACCTAAAGGAAGACATTCTCAACTCAGGAACCAGGAAGACATGCCCCAAAATAGCAAGCAGGAGCCCTTCCCACAGAGAAGCTGGAACCCACCCATGTCAGATCCTCCTCTGGTGCTGTGTGTTGATTGTTGCTTCAGCCTTCTAGAAGGAAGACCCTTGGCCAAGTCCCACCTAGGATCTGCTTTTCCATAACAACAAGGAAATAAAGAAGGCATGCCTAATTTAACAATTGGAATGTCTAAGAGAGTTTTGTTTGGGGGCTGGACAGATGGCTTATCAGTCAAGGTGTTTGCCTGCCAAGCAGAAGGACCAGAGTTCAGTTCCCCAGTGCCCACATAAAACCAGATGCACAAGGTGGCACATGCATCTGGAGTTCATTTGTAGTGGTAGGTGACCCTGGCATGCCATTCTCTCTCTCTCTCTCTCTCTCTCTCTCTCTCTCTCTCTCTCAAATAAATAAATGAATGAATATTTATAAATGCAGGCAAATGTTGATGCAAGAGACTAGCATGGAGCATCACACAACTGTTTTAAAAAGAATTAAATATAAACTTATAAACTACTAATATGGAATATTATCCATGGTACAGTGTAAAAATATTACAGAGTGGATGCTATCATTTAGTGTAATTCTATTTGTATCTTAAAAAATTCCCACATGTGCCCAAAACTCACACTTGCAAATGGAAACATAAATGTCTGGAAGGATGTACGACACACTGTTAATAGTATTTATCTCTGCATGCTGGGATTGTATAAGATCCTTTCCCCACTCCTTCCTTTCCCGGTATGATATTTCCATGTATATTAGCCAGAGAATGCAAAGTCAGGAAATATTTTAAAGTCAGCAGCAGTTAAGTTTTAGATCCATTTCGGAACCCGGGGTCTGGCTGGGACTGCTGTTACTCTTGAGATGAATTAACACACATTTGTCTTTTCTCTTCCACTTCTGGGCATTCCTCTGTCTCTTTTTGGAATGAATTCTGCGCTTACAGCTTTCTGAGGTCCCCTGAGCTGGGGTGCCTGGTTCACTACCAGTTCTTTATGCCCCTTGCCTGGTTTAATCAGTGGGCTCCTAAGTATTTTTCCTAATTGAATATAACTCATAATTTCATTTAAAAAAGACATGGACCCATTAGTGTCAGTAATTAGACATTAGCAAGTATAAAGATGGTCCATTAATAGAACAGCAGCTTTGGGGGCTCTGCTGCTAGCGGCTGGGAAGGGAATTGTGGATGTATGATGGACCTGTTTGTGATCATCTGAGAGGCAGTGGGACCTTCAATGAAATGAGCATTTTCCTAACAGGTATTTAGAGCAGGAACAGCAAATGGGATTTATGCTGTTATGAGAACAGTCCAGAAGCCCAGGTAAGCTGGAAAATGGGTCCTGTGAGACAGGGCTGACTCGAATGGATGCCTTCCCCATCTGGCCTGCTGGGCCAGCCTGAGCAGGTCTTCCAGCACATCACCTGGAGGCTCCAGGAAGCCAAGATGAAAGCATGGCTTTTTCAGATGGCTGTGAATTCAAACCCAGCTTTGCCAGTTTCTCATCTTTGGCAGGTTGTTGCTGCTGGTGTTTTAGAAACAGAAAACACTTATTGATTACTGATTCAGGATTTAATGAAAGAAGAAACTAGGCTTCCTGCAGCAAAGATTGTGAAGATTTCTACAAATTACTTAGCTCCCTGAGCTTTCCCTGATCTGAATATAACACAGACATTAGGTAAAATCCCTGCACTTCAACCGCTGGTTAATTTAGACCGTGGGAGCAGAAGAAGCCTTTTGCCAACCCTGTGGCCCAGACAAGGTTGACAGCAAAAACTCAGAGCCTCGGTCTTCTTGGAGTCGCCCACACTGAGAAAACTGTAGCTGGAGCATATTGTATACATTCATTGTGACCAGCTGTATGATCGTAATTCTAGATCTGACATTGAACTTATAAAATAGAAACAACTATGGATATCCTAAATTTTCAAGTGAACAAATGGAGAGGTCTAAAAGCTAACCTAAGGTTCTGGAGAGCTCACTCGGATGTGGATGGGCCATTTCATTGCAGCATGCAGCTTTTGACCTCTGGGATATTCTGCCTTACACTGACCTGCTGGTGTATTTATCATATACACCATGACACTATACAGACAATATTACAGGATCTGAGGACCCCTAAAGCCTGCCCAGGAATGCCCAATAGTGTGGAGACAGTAATACCCAAGGGTTCGGGGATTTGGACGTATCAAACAATTTGACCACTTTTACCTCTCAGCCAGGTTGCCATCATCCTTCATGAATGGCTGTTAACTGTCCCCTGACTCTTTCTCTGACCCTTACCTCTCATCTTTCCCCACACAGCAGACCGCATGGAGAAAATTAGATCTCATCCCCTGTCTGCTTCTTGTCACATTTGGAGTAAATGTCAAGTCCTTCTAGGACATTCGAGGTCTTCCAGCCTGGCTTCTTTTGTTCTTTATGACTCTAACCTCTTCTTCAGTCCCTTCAGCAACACTGGCTTTTTTTGGTTGATGTTGGTGGTGGTGGTGGTGGTGGTTTCCGGAGGTAGGGTCTCACTCTAGCCCAGGCTGACCTGGAATTCACTATGCAGTCTCAGGGTGGCCTCAAACCCATGGTGATCCTCTTACCTCTGCCTCCCAGGGTGCTGGGATTAAAGATGTGCACCACCACGCCTGGCAACACTGGCTTTCTTGCACCAGGTACCACCCACCAGGGGATCACACACCTATGGTTTTCACTCCCAGACTCCTCAGGGGGAGCCCAGCTCCCTCAACACTGATCTTTGTTCCAACTTCCCCTTCTGAACAAAGTCTTCTTTAGTTGCTCTTTGCAAAATTCCCGCCTCCCTGGCCCTTTACTTCCTCTTTCCCTGCTGTCATTTTTGTTCCTACTTAGGACGTCCTACCCTCTAACATGGCTGAACTGTTGTGTTGCATGCCCATTGGGCTTACTGCCTGCTTCCCCGCAAAGCCACAGAGACTTTTGCCTTTTCTATTCAGTCTACCTCTGGGCTTTGCAAAAGTACTTAGCACAGAGTAGATGCTTGATTAGTATTTGATCCAACACTCTTTTTTAAAAAATACTTTAATATTATTTGCAAGAAGAGAGAGAGAGAGAGAGAGAGAGAGAGAGAGAGAGTATGAAAATAAGCACACCAAGGCCTCTCACCTTTGCAAACAAACTCGAGATACATATGCTACTTTGTGTATCTGGCTTTATGTGGATCCTGGGGAATCAACCCCCAGGCCAGCAGGCTTAGCAAGTCAGTGCCTTAACTGCTTGAGCCATCTCCCTAGCCCTCCTTTTGTCCTCAGAGATCTCAGACTGGGGTGGCCAAGTCCCAGAAGCAGCTGGCAATGTTACCATGTGGCTTCCCTCTCCTGTTGGCAGGGATGATTCCCTCCCAGGACCAAGGTAGGCCCACCTGGGCAGTGTGCACAGGCCTGGAATAGCCCTGTGGGGAAGTGACCAGGCACACAAATATTCCTTTGGGTTCCAGCGCCACGATTACAGATGGTCTCTGCGCTTCTCCAGACTGTTTACTGTTGATGGAAATGAGATGTGTGTACTTTAGATACCCAAACAGCCAGCAGCAGAGCAGACACTCCGAGATGAAAATTTCAGAACTTGGCTTGTAAATCTGTTCTCTGCACGGAAGTAGGACAGTCTTGTGATATGTCAGCTGAGTATCAGGATGTCAAATGGCAGCACTGGAGATAAACGCAAGGAGAAGACTATTTAATAATCCACCCTTCACTTCTCATATCGACCCTAAAGATGATTCTTCCAGACTTATTTTCCAGAAGAAAAGTTACTCCTTAAATGCATTCTGATTTTTATTGTCATTTACCCTTCATTTTATCTCCTGTATCAAACCCAGCAAATGCTATTCTGGGGCTATCGCTGCCCCAAAGAAATTTCATTTGGCTCACTTGGTATTTGAAGGGAAAAATATTTTTGGATGTCGACTTAAAATCTCGACATGCCAAACATATTACACTTCTGAATTATCTTGAAAGAATGGGGGTGCTGGGGAGATGGCGGATGTAAACTCGGGGAGGGTGTTGCTGGTGACTCCCCTAGAACTCCAGCACGCAGGAGAGATGAGAATCCTTGAGCAAGACGACTAGCTTGTCTTGGGGAATAGGTGAGCTTTGAGCTCAGCTGAGAGACCTGCTTCTGTAAAATCAATCAAGTGGAGAGTGACTGAGAAAGGCAGCCATCATCGAGCTCTGATATATGTGTGTGTGTTTATGTGTGTGTGTGTGTGTGTGTGCTCACGTGTGTGTATCCACACACACCTGCACCCATGTGCATATACACACACACACTGCACACACACATACAAATGCAAAAATAAATTGATAAATAAATAACTGAAATTTTAAAAAGCAAAACGGGAGGCTCTAGCAAACTGGAGCCCTAATCCTGCTTGTTATAAACCTGCTGCAAGTGGTGGCGCACGCCTTTAGTCCCAGCACTAATGCTCAGGAGGCCGAGGTAGGAGGATGGTCGTAGGTTTGAGGCCACCCTGAGACTACATAATGAATTCCAGGTCAGCCTGGGCTACAGTGGGACCCTACCTCGAAAACCCAAAACAAACAAAAACAGTTGCAAAGAAGTGGGTTTCCTCTCACGTGGAGTGTTCACCCTAGAGAGTGTCACCCGCTGGCCCCACCCAGCCCACTTCCCTTCACTGGCCTGATCCATACAAATTTGAACTAAAAACCTGGCTTCCAACCTGGGGTGGAGAGCTGTCCTATTGGGGGGTGGGAAGAGAGCACCCCTGAACCCCAGAATTCAAGAGTCCCTCATACTGCATCCAGGGAACATAGAACATGGACTTTTAGGACAGTCTGTTTCCATGTCTGTGGCCTTTGTGGTAGCTTATAAAAGGCAAAATGGGAACAAAGTCAGTTTTTTTCTTCGAGGTAGGGTCTCACTCTAACCCAGGCTGACCTGGAATTCATCATGTAGTCTCAGGGTGGCCTCAAACTCATGGCAATCCTCCTGCCTCTGCCTTTCAAGTGCTAGGATTAAAGGCGTGCACCACCATGCCTGGCAGAAGTAATTTTTTTGAGACAGTATTTCACTGCACAGCCTAGGATTTCCTGGAATTTACTACTCACTCCAAGCTGGCCTCAAGCTCTTTTTGTTTTCACATATATGTGTGGCATGCGTGACTGTTGTAGTCAGCTTTCTCGTCCATGCGCAGAAAAGAACCCATCAAAAGCGGCTTGTGGAGGAATGAGTTTATTTAGGCTTAAAGACTCAGGGGAGACTCCATGATGGCAGGAAAAACAGTGGCATGAGCAGAGGGTGGACATCACCTCTGCCACAGCACTGCAAACAGCAGCAGGAAGGTGTGTCCAACACTGGCAAGGGGAAACTGGCTTATAACATCCATAAGCCGGCCCCCAACAACACAGCTCCAACAAGGTTCCAATTCCCAAACTGCCATCAGCTGGGGATGGAGCATTCAGAGCACATGAAGTTTATAGGGAACGCCTGAATCAAATCACGACGGTGTCTCTACATGCGTGTTCATATGTGTTTGGGCACACATGTGTGTGGGCCAGAGGTTAACGTCAAGTGTGTTTTTCAGTCACTCTCCACCTTATTTTTTGAGACAGGGTCTCTCACTAAACCTGGAGCTCACCAATTTGGATAGACTAGCTAGCAAGCTCTAGAGATCCTCCTATCTCCACCTCCCCAGCTCTGGCATTAAAGGCACGCACCACCATGCTCGGTTTTTACGTGGGTGCTGGGGATCTGAACCCAGGTCTTCACATTTGTGTAGCAAGCACTTTACCAACTGAGCACCTCCCAGGCCCTAACCTCAGACTCTTAATCTTCCTGCCTCAGCCTCATGGGTGTTAATATAATAGCACACCCAGCTGGGAAGGAGGTATTTATAGAAAGATTTTCAAAGCTAGTGTGCATACCCATAATCCCAGCACGTGGACACCGAGGCAGAAGGATTATGAGTTTGAGACCAGTCTGGGCTGCACAGTGAGACCTTGTCTTAGAGAAAGAAAAAGAAAAAAAAATATATGAAGGAAGAAGAAAAAAGAAAGGAAGGTAAAAGAAATGGGAAGAAGGGAGAGTGAACTTTTGAGCTGGTAGTCAGAGTTCAGAGCCTGTGTTGTCTCCTATAGAAAACGTGGCTTTTGGAGTTGGAGAGATGGCTCAGCAGTTAAGGCACTTGCCTGCAAAGCCTAGGGACCTGGGTTTAATTTCCCAGTACCCACATAAAGCCAGATACACAAAGTGGTGCATGCGTCTGGAGTTCATTTGCAACAGTTGGAGGCCTGGGTGTGCCCATTCTCTCTTTTCTCTATCTCTCTCCCTCTGCTTGCAAATAAACATATAAATAGATTTGAAAAAAGAAAACATGGCTTTGGAGCTGTGGCATCTGCAGCTCTGGAGGGCAGTCAGTTTCATAGACGATTAAATGGGAGTGTTGGAGGCAAACAAAACTAAGAATATCTACAACATCAAGTTTGAAACCTGGAATGCAGCAGACATTTAAATAGTCATTCAATCCTATTTCATTTTGAATGGTGAGTGGTTATTTTTTTTTTACTCTTTTCTCTCACCCTCTAGTAAATATCCATATTATTGATGACATAATCCAAGCTGAGAGAGAGCAATGAAAAGTGGCTTTTTTCTTTCTGCCCCAGGTAATTCTGAATCCATAGTTACTCTGTGAGTTGACTCTCCAGGTTGCTGGTTAGTTTGCGTTCACCTGGTGGTGGGTCCAGTCTGGGTCAGGTTTAGCTGAGCGGCATCTGTGGACAGCGTGTGACTCCATGGGATCAGCTGACCTATAGGAGCTTGGTCCAGAGCACCTGAGATGATGGGAGCCCCATCTCACGTGGTCACCCATCCTCCAGAAGGACATTGGTACTGCTCAGTGGCATCCACAGGGTTTCAGGGCAGCAGAAGGGCAAGCCTTGGTGCCCAAGGGAATTTCAAGAGTACACATGTGTCAAATGTGTCACATTTTTTACTGGCCAAAGCAAGTCACATGGTTAAACTTTGAGTCAGTGTAGGAGGGCACTACCAAAGGGGTCAAGAGAGGAAGGGGAGTTTCTAAGTCACTTTTGCAAATGGCAGGCCTCATCATGATCGTAAGTGAAGCTGGGAAACAGTTTACTCGGCCTCCAATGAGTGTTAAGACACCAGGTGAGTTTCCCTCCTTCAGCCCCAACCACAAGTTCTTGGACTGGTGGGAAACTTACTCCAGCAAGGACTATAACTCAGCACTCTTCCAGTGTGGCTCAGAGCAGTCCCCATTCAACCCCCCAACTCGGGCTCTCCTGCACGGCATGACTTGACCAGAGCAGCTCAGGCAAGGGCCCATATGGCTGGAGTCTGAGACTCGAGATTGCCAAACTATGCCAGGCCCATATGCTGTCTGGGGAAAGCCATTAGTCACTGAGCATTATTGCTGAGAACTGGCAGAGGCATCTGGTGGGGCTGGAACCTGTCACAGTCCAGACAAGTACCAGGACCTGGTGTTCCTCCTGGCCCTGGGGAACTCATGACGGATCTCCTGGCTCCCCTCAGCTCTATGCTTCTTATATCTTTAGGCCATGAGTTCCAAAGCAAGCTAGTGCTCTGAGTCCCTGGAATTCTCAAAAGAAACTCATCAGGGCTTTGATTTTGATCAACTCTGAGCAAATTAGGACCTGCCTGATCCTTCTGCCCTATGGGCTGTATCACCCTGTCTGGCTCATTTAGAGCTGGGTCTGTGAATTGGGCAGAAGTCTTACCTAAAGCTGAGCATAGAGTCTGAAGATCAATACCAAACTGTACATAAGTGACAGTGTTGGAGGCTAAGGCTGCAGAGACATATCCTAGTGGGAAAATCCTAACAGCAGCCAACATTGATTATATATGCTGACCACACAACCTGCATGGTATTTATTATTATTATTCTTACTATTGTGGTTGCTGTTGCTATTTTTATAATAATAATTATTTTTTTATTTTGTTTTTTCAAGGTAGGGTCTCACTCTAACCCAGGCTGACCTGGAATTCACCACATAGTCTCAGGGTGGTCTCAAGCTCATGGTAATCCTCTTACCTCTGCCTCCTGGGATTAAAGGCGTGCACCACCACGCCTGGCTGTTGTTGCTATTTTTAAGGGAAATCGAGACTTGGAAGTTTCTTGTGCTGGCTCAGACCAGGGAAAGTGGAGGATAATGCTGAAGCCATAGTCTGTGTGTCTAGGGCCCATTCACGCTGGGTTGCCAGAATGGGGAGAATGAGGTGGCCATCAAGGTTGTGCTACTGGTTCAACAGCAGCACAGTGTCAACCAACATCTCTATCTAAACAGCCCCAAACTCAGGCTCCATTTTCTGAGCAGCTAGACGCTTTGAATGATGACTTTCTTGGGTTCCTGCAAATCTGCCGTGTGTTCTGGCTTCTATGGATCATCTCCAGTCTGATCATTTGTCGTAGCCCATCAGGCTCTGCAGGCAGGGCTGTTCTGAGCTCTCCTGTCTGCAGAGCTGTTACTGCACTCCCCCGGGGAAGGTAATTGAGCTCCTCTGTGGACCATTTGGGCCATGTGTCCAGTGTCTCCTGCACCGTGCCCTTGGCAGGGTGAAGACAGATGGTGGATGAGGGTAAGGTGCGATGCCCTCTTCTGGGTTGACAGCCCAGTTGGGAAGCCACCCTAGGGACCTGACATTGAGTGCACATGGCCCCGTTTTACATGAGATTATCTGTGTCCAAGGCATGAGGAGGGTAGGAGGATCTCAGAGCTAATGGGCTGAGTTGGTGCCACATTGATGTGGCTGCACACCCGCAGGCATGGCCATCCATCAGTCTGTCAGCTTCTCTGGAGGCTGCCAGAGTGTAAATTAACCGGGAGGTGATGACCCCACTACCAAATTCTCCCTTCAAGTCTGTTTGCTTCTGAAAAATTTCCCTGAGCTCCCAGAGAAGACAAGGCATCCCAGCCAGTTCAGCCTTCTGCCATCGGAGTGTGGGTATTTTCCACCGTGAACCTCCGACAAGGCTCAGGGGCCATCAGCCTGGGACAGAACCCATAAATGCCAGCCAGGGACTGAGTGAATCATAGTGAGAAAAGACCCACAAAGCTCCATGAAGCATGAAGCCCAGATTCCAAGACCATTTAAGGACTCTCCACCATCACATGACATAAGGAATGACTCATATTTGCTAAGTCTCTTATCAGGATTTTTGTCTTCGATTCAATAATGATCTCTTTTTTTCCCAATAATGAAAACACAAAACAGCTTCGATGCCACACAGTACAGGTGACATTTGTTGGTTTTGCCTGGTTGGCATCATTCCCACTTTATCATGAGACCTTGATTTTTCCATTTGGGGACGCTCCTTTGTGACATGGGGCTTTAATTAAAGAACACATTCTCTTGCTCGCTTCCTACTGAAGTGGGCCCATGGCCTGAGTTGGCCAATTACAAAACTCCAGGCCTGCTGGCTGGCCACTGTGATGTGTTCAGATCTGGCATGTGACTCAAATCTAGTTAATCCGAAATCCCCTAGCATTTGAAATTACTCTTTTCCTCTGAGACCTCAAGCTGTAAATATTATGTAATGAAAGCGCTGATGGACATTTTTTTTTGCCTTATACATGAAGGAAGTTGTATAAGAAATAAAGCCAGCATACAGAAGTCCACGGAAACAGCCAGGCATGGTGACATGGGCCTGAGACCCCAGCACTCAGGAGGCGGAAGCAGGAAGATAACAAGTTCAAATGCAATCATGGCTACATTGTGAGTTCAAGGCCAGCCATGGCAACTTAGTGAGGCCTTATATCAAAATAAAGCAGGGCTGGGATGTGGCTCAATGGTAGAGTGTTTGCCTAGCATGTACAAGGCCCTGAGTTCCACACCCAGCACCACACAGAGGGAGGAGGAGGGTGAGGAGGAGAAGGAGGAGGACCACATGATAAGGAGAGACCACCATGGACACTGTTGGAACCCTGGGTCCAAATGGGCCTGAGACTTCTTAACAAGCCACTGGACTTGCAAAGCATGTGTGACAATGAATTCCCTCATTGAAGCTGAGTTTCTCTCACTTGCAACCAAATGGCTGAGCTCCACTCATATCTTAGTGCTGGCACTTCTAGCTCTATAATCTTTGGAAAATGTCTCACTTTCCCCATCTGAGAAATAGACACAATCATAAGTGCTTGTCTTGAAGGGTTGCTGAGAGGATTCACAAGAACACCCATAGGTGCCCTTGTTTCTTAAAGTGAACAGTGCTCAGTGAAAGTCTGACACCCTTCCTTCTCTATGCAAAGGGAGACTTGATAGAGCACTCTGCCCCTCACTGGCTGATGCACACTTTGGTGCTGTTGAGAGAAGATACCATAGAATCCACATGAACACAGTGGGCTCCAAAGGCTACTCTCTGGCCTGGCCATTTTCCTTCCCCATGGTCACCATTCACTCAAGAGAACTAGAATATATCTGTTACAATTCCTGCCGTGTTGGAATGCTGAGATTCAAGGGAAGCCAACTGAGAGAAGTCAGCTTACAGAAGATTGACAGGAAATGGGAACAAAGAGATCTATATCAGGAAGATAACTTCCACAAAAGAATCCTAACAGTCCCAGCAAAATGGGACACAAAGGTCTGCAGTGGCCTTGAAAAGCTGGAGAAGATACTTCATAGCACTTAAGAAAGATATGCCGGGGATAGTTAAGGTGCTTGCCTGCAAAAAGCCTAATAACTAGGGTTCAATTCCCCAATATCCATGTAAAGCCAGATACACAAAGTGGCACACACATCTGGAGTTTATTTGCAGTGGCTAGAGGCCCTGGAGTGTCCATTCTCTCTCCCAGCTCTCTCTCCATATATAAATATATGGAGATATTATTATATATGTTATTACATATATTATATATAATATATATTATATATCAATTGTGATGGTTAAGTTTATTTGTCAACTTGACCTATGTAATAATCTATAGTAATCTTGGGCAGGTCTCTGAATTTGCCTGCAGAAAGGATTGACAAAATCTTTTTGGGATTTTGGAGAAGGGAGAAGGTCCCTTCTCCAGAGTGAGCCCTTCCCCCCAGTGGGTGGGCCTTCCAAGGGGACTAAATATAAGGAAGCTTGAGAGGAAGGGAATCTTCTTCCTCCTTCCTCCTCCCCTCGGTTGCTGGTGCTTGTTTGTGACTTGCACTCGCTTCCTGCTCTCCTATCCTTCCTGGACATCAGAACCCAGTTTCCTCAGCCTCACCTCATGGACTGAAGAGCAGCCACTCCCCAGGGAGCCATCAGACCTTCTGGGCTGGATTGGGACTGCTGAGGCCTCCAGCCACATGGACTGAGCAGGTACTGTAGGCCTGCAGACTGCTATTGCTGGACTGTCGTAAGCTACCCCAATAAATTCCCTTTTACTACAATCCATTCTATCAACTCTGTTTCCTCTAGAGAACCCTGACTAATACATCAATATAACATTATATATTAACATTAATTATTTATTATGCAATTGTTTATTTATTATTTAATTATATTTGTGATATATTAATAAACAATATGTTAAAATTAATATATTATATATTAATATACAATCTGCTTGCAAATAAAAATATTTTTTAAAAAACAAAACACATGCCAACAATTCCTAGGTGGATTTGTTTGCAAGATCTTCAAAAGCAAGAGCTGTGGGTCGTCTGCTTGCTTCCCTTCTCCAAGTATCTTCGGCACTTAATAGATCCTAATAAACTCCAGCCAAAGAAGGAAGAAAGTGACAATGGTTAGGCATGCAAGCTGCAAGCCGGCAGCCAGCAGGCCGTGACATCCAGAGACACATTTCACTTGCTCCATATCATGGATTTTATTTTTGTTTTGTTTGTTTTGTTTCTGTAGCTGTTAATGTTATTTAAAAATATTTGCCAAAAATTTATAACTGAGAAATTTCACATTAAAAAAAACCTTTATTTCTGACTTCATATTTAAAAAGAACATATGTGCGGATTTCCAAGCAGAGCCTCAGGGGCTGGCGAGGGAAGTGAACTTAGCTGCATGGATATTCCCAGACCACAGTAATATCCCTGTTATCCATATGTTCCATTTGGGGACAATCCAGATCACTTTATAGAGCTTGCAGAATATTATAAACTGAAAACAGCCGCCAATTGGAACACGTTGGCCATTCGTGCCTCTGAGGGTCACAGGGTGAAAGAAAACGTTAGCCAAGAAGATCAGAGAAGGTCCCAGCAGCCCAGCTCTCCAAGGCAACTCTGCCAAGAACACCAGCTCAACAACTCAATCTGAGGCTAACACCCTTTAAGGGAAGTCAAACTGAAAGGGACAGAATGACAAGGAACTTCTCCACCCCCCCAAAAAAAAGGTGTCCCAATGAGCCAGAATTGAGGGGAACAGGAGATATTTTGCCAAGACAGGACTTATCTAAGATGGGAATATTTGCAAAGCTATTACATGCAAGAGAAGCTGGGTCTGTGGTACGCTGGACGGATGATGGAGTCCCAGGGAGCACTCGCCACAAACTGCAGTGAGCTGCTGGGGAAGTCAGAGTAGCTGGGAAAACCACTCGGCTGGGGTTTGGTGATGTCTATATACTCCTCTTCTATTGAATTAACAATGAGTCATGGCCTTATTTCCTAGTCCTAAGCATGACTTTAAAAATGGGTGTAGGATGCTGGAGAGATGGCTCAGCAGTTAAGGCACTTGCTTGCAAAAGCTAATAGCCTGGGTTTGATCCCCCAGCATCCACTTAAAGCCAGATGCCTCTGGAATTTGTTTGCAGTAGCAAGAGGCCCTGACATGCCCATTCTCTCTCTCTCTCTCTCTCTCTCTCTCTCTCTCTCTCTCTCTCTCTCTCTCTCTCTCTCTCTCTCTCTCTCTGGTTGTCTATCTCTCTGCTTGCAAATATGTGAATAAAATATTGGTCAGGTTAGATTGAATAATGTATTTTTGATGCAAGACCAAAATAAGGCATTCTACAACTACCCCTTAATCCTGACTTTGGGTCCTGCTTTAGGGGGAGGATGGGGCACCCACTCAGCCTGCCATGGGTGGGGAGAAGCTGAACTAGTTTCAGGTCTACTAGAGGAATGCCATCAGAGGGTGGCTTCAAAACAGGTGGGTCCTACCCCATGGGATACTCTGAGCTCCGTATATCTCCATGATGGACAAGTCACAGAGGCAGAGGAAAGAGACACAGGGTCAGGAAGGAAGCAGAGATATGCCTAACCACAATTCCACTTTATGCCTATTAATGATGACACCTCATATGGACAGAGTGCTTATTCTGTGTCAGGGAGCATCCTAAAGGCTTTATACAATCTCATTTCTCTCATTCAGTCCTTGCAACAACCCTGTGAAGTGTTGCTGTTCTCGTTGTCACAGGTAGAGAATGTCATGCCCAGGACCTTCTCCCTTGGCCCTGGGCACAGTTCTGGAGTGTCGGATTCCGATGCGCCCTCTAGGGAAGCCCATGGGATTCTGGGTTCATGCTTTGCCCTCTTCAGCTGGATGACCTTGGATAGCTGTCAGAACTTCAGTTTTTCATCTGCAAAATTGAGAAAGTATATTTCTTGTCTATTTCATCCCATTTGGAGTTAGACAGGCTCTGTTCCCGTCTAGACATCACTCCCTGATGCCATTTTAGGTATTCAGCCTATGACACACCACCACAAATCCCCGTAAAAAACAGGCCAAAGTCTCTTTGACTTAAAGTTCTGTGAGGGATGGGAGGAAGAGGAAATCAAGTCTCCAGTATAGGAGGTCTATCCAGCGCTAACCTAACCCATAGTCTTGAGAGGCGAAATTGAAAGGACCCAAGGGTGCCCCCAAGATACATGCATCACTTTGTGCATTTGACTTTATGTGGACACTAGGGAATTGAATCCAGGCCATTAGGCTTTACAAGCAAGCACCTTTAACCACTGAGCCATCTCTCCAGCTCAAAGAACTGCACTTTTCTCAGAAGGTTATTGAACTATCTAGAGAGAACTGTGTTCTTCCCCCCACACACACACTGAACCCACATATGTATTAGTGATACATTCACTTCTTTTCTAGAGGCCTCAGCGTAGGTCCCTGTGGATTCTAGTCTGTCTTGGATCTTTTAAACCACAGAGATAAAGTAGAGTACTTCCCAGAGGAACACTTCTATGGTGGGTCTTGCATATGGCACAGAGTGGAAGGTCAGACACATGCTTGCCTGGTAATTGAACTGGGATCATTGCTTGTTGAAAGTTTGGGAGTCATCCATTTCAATAGACCATCTGGGCCAATCCTGTCCCTTCCGGCTCATTCTCTGAGAGTCTGAGAATCAGAAATCAGTCTGTCTTGTCTGGTATGGAGGCACGTGCTCATAATCCAGCACTCCAGAGGCAAAGTTACAAGGGTTGCAAGTTCAAGGCCAGCTTGGGCTACATAGCAAGAGTCTCTCAAAAAGAAAGAGTGAGGGCTGGGGAGATGGCTTAGCGGTTAAGGCATTTGCCTCCAGTGCCTAAGGCCCCAGGTTCAATTCCCCAGTACCCACATATGCCAGACCCACAAGGTGGTGGCCCTGGTGCTCTCTCTCTCTCTCTCTCTCTCTCTCTCTCTCTCTCGCTCTCTCCTTGAAAATGAATAAAATATTTTAAAAAAAAGAAAGAGTGAGGGAGAGCAACAGATAGATTGATAAGTAGGTAGAATGATAGATAGAGCGAGATAGAGAGGCAGAGAGGTAAAGATAGATAGATAGATAGATGATAGATAGATAGATAGATAGATAGATAGATAGATAGATAGATAGATGATGGATAGATAGATTAGCCTTTCTTTACCACACCTTTGGGGAAGCCAGACTCCCAAACAGCTCAAGACTGATAGCTAAATGTGTATCACTTTGTGGGGTGGGGGCTGGGTAAGACAGTCAACACATGGATTTTCTTCTAAGCAAAGTAGCCCTATGGGCTCATTTGCTTCTCCCTCAAAATCCTCTCCAGGCAACCACGAATTCTGCTTTATAACTCCAGTTAGCTGCACAATTAAACCCAAAGCAACCCATTTATGGATATGAGATGCCAAGTTTCCCTGCAAAACCTAGCGAAATAGCAGATGCTTCAGAGCTGTAAACAAATTGATATAGAGCTTTCGTTTCTCTCCCCGATACCGATGGGCAGAAAACCTTCCCAGGGAAATACAACTTGAGCACGAGGTGCTGTGAGGTGCGGGTGTGTCCACAGCACACCATTGGAAGGGGAGCCTCGATAACCCACTGTCCCAAGCTCCAAGGACAGAGATTCCTTTTATGAGGCCCAAGGCCACTGCCAGCCTCATGCAAAGTAGAGAGATGTGCCACTCGCTGGTAAGCCCAGCTTCTGGGGTGACAGCTGGCAAACCACATGAAGACTAGGGCTCCATTTTTCTTTGGCTGGACAGAAGACACCTTGTACAACTCCAGGAGCCAAAGGGATCAAACACAAGTCTTCCACATGCCAGGCAGGCACAGTGCCACTAAAACACATCCCAGGCTTCGTTAGGTACTTTAAAGTGTGTGTGTCCATGTGGGGGGGATGCCTTGCGTGTGTATAGGTTTGGGGGCAACCCAGTCCTCAGTACATAGCACCATCCCACCTAGCACACATTTGTAAGTACCTATAGCAGGATTCGATACTCCATTCAGATCTGTCTAAGCCTTACATCATGCAGGCTGAAACTCAACAGTAGAATTCTGTAGTTTAACAATTTATCTATAAAGTGTTTATTTTAAAATGCCTATCAAGCTGGGCATGGTGGTGCACACCTTTAATCCCAGCACTCAGGAGGCTTTGAGTTGAAGGCCAGCCTGGGCTAGAGGGAGACCCTACCTGGAAAACAAAATAAAATAAATTTTAAAGTGTATATCAAGCCTGGCATGATAGCATAGGCCTTTAAGCCCAGCACTCAGAAGGCAGAGATAGGAGGATGGTCCTGACTTTGTGGCCAGCCTGGAGCTAGAGTGAGTTCCAGGTCATCCTGGGCTAGAGTTAGATCCTGCCTCGAAAAAACAAACACAAAAGTCTATCAATCCAGGGAGTTACCATACCAACCCCACCAGGAATTGTTTAGCAGCTAACTCCCCCAGACAAGGGCTTTTTCAAAAAGGACATGAACTATTTGGTCAGGACTGAAGTGACCCTAGTACAGGATGTCAGCTATGGAGTGGGGAGGTCTTGCTTTCCAACACTGTTGACTTGGAAAGCTAGGGATGTAGATCAGTGGTAGAGCACTTGCATGTGTGGGTTCTGTCACAGACACACAGAAGTTGGCTTTCTTATTTAGCTTAGATGTTACAACCTGTGGTGGTCTGAATCACATGTCTCCCATTGTGATGGTTAGGTTTTGTTGTCAACTTGGATCTTTTCAATTATCTTGAATAGGTCTCCCTAGGATGTTTACAGGAAGGCAGCCTCTCAGTAGGGGGCAGGATGTAAAGAAGCTCAAAGAAGCTAGAAGTAAACATCCTTTCCTGTGTGGGCAGTGCAAGAAGGAAATTCCAGAGACTCAGGAAGCCATTAAGTCCGGGGAAGGATTGTAAGACCCCACCCTAAGGCTATATAAAGGGGAAGAAATTCTCTTTGCCCCCCCCCGCCTGTTCCCTGTTCTGTGTGTGTGGTGTAGGTGATGGGTTTTTCTCTCTGCTCAGACCTGTGAAAGAGGGCCAGCCTCTTGCCCTGATATGGAATTTCCCCTCAATCTGTAGTTTCAATAAATACTTTCCTCCCCCAAATTGTGCATGGTTTGAAGATTCATCCCAGTGGCATGTGGCTGACTATGACACCCATGAACTCCTATGTCTTGAATACTTGGTCCCTAGCTGATCGCAGTTTGGGAGATGGGTCCTTGCTGGAGGCATGCTGTTGGGCCTAGTCTTAGGGGTGTTGTAGCCAGCTCCCCCAGCTGCTGTGGCAAAGATGATGTCCATCCTCTGCTCATGCCATGCTTTCCTCTGACCATAAAGCTTCCCCTCGAGAATGTAAGCAAAACAAACAAAAACAAAAAACCACAAAACTCAAAATTTTCCTCCCATCATCTGGCTTTTGGTCAGGTGGTTTGTCCCAACAATAAGAAGGTAACTAGGAGACAACCTATACAACCTATTGGGTGAAAATGGTGATGTGATTCTTGATACCCTCTCTCAGAACCAGACCAGCCTGGGCTACATGAGACGCTGTCTCAAAATACAAACTCAAAACTCACCCTGTCATCGGGAGGCTTGCATTGGCTATCCCCCATTTATTAACCAGTCCCGGGGTTTTGCACGAGAACAGGACACCCAACCCTTTTAGGGGAGGGCAGCAGATACTGGGACACCCGCTACTTCCCACCTGACTTCAGCACCTCTCTTTAAATCATAAGGGGTTGGCAGTGAGTGTTTCTCTGAGATGCCCAGCAAGATTAAATGAAAAGTCTGAATTTCAGCAGTGATTTGTGGACATGGCTCCAGATGCCTTCCTCACTCAGAGCAGTAGCATTCCTGGCCAAAATTCTGGAGATTTCATATCCCTAGAGACTTCCCTCAACCAACAGGCAAGGAGTTGGTGGGAACAATTCCATGCTTGTTGGAGACAGCTCTCGGTTTGTTCTGTGCTGTCTCCTAAGCTCCCAGTGGGATTGCCTGGCAGTTATTCTCAGAAGTAACTGGCTTGATAACACAGCCTTTATCGGCTTCTTTTCACACTCTCTGGTGCCTCCTTAGATCAGCATCTGAATAAATTTATTGCATTAAAATCTTTGTCTTGATAATTTCTTTCTTGGTATGAAAGACAAATCTAGACAATAAACCCCTCACTGATCTTATTTCTCTCATTCCGTCTGAGCTCTTACACTCATTTCTTCTAATGCCGCTCCTGACATCATAAACATAGGAGATAGTTATTCTTTGCATGTGTGGGCATGGTGTGTGTGTGTGTGTGTGTGTGTGTGTGTGTGTGTGTGTGGTATATGTAGCATGTGTGCAGTTTCACACAACACACACACGCAGAGGCCAGAGGAAAACACTGGGTATCTCCTCCCCATCACTCACCTGTGTGCCTCCAAGAGAGGACGATGTCTCTCACTAGGGGTTTGGATGGAAAATGTTCCCCATAGCCTGGTGTGTTTGTGATTAAACCTCAGTCCTCAGCTGGTGGGGCCTTTGGAAGGTGGAGCCTTGCTGGAGGAGGTGTGTCACTGGAGTGGGCTTTGGGGTGATACAGCCCAGTTCCAAGCCCAGCACTCCGAGCACTTCTTCCTGCTGCTGTGACAATGTGGTGCCTGGCTGTCTGTCCCTACTGCCCTTTCCTGGCCATGCTGGAGTGTCCCCTTGGAAGTGTAGACAGATATAAACCCTTTTTTTAATGAGCTGCTTCTGGCCAGGTGTTTAGTCTCAGTATCAAGAAGGTAATCACTGCTCTCATTGATTTGGGAGGTTGTCATTTTTGTGAACCTCAGAAATTCTCCAGCCTCAGCTCCCCAAGAACATTTCTTAGAGACACACATGGCCATCCCAGCTGTTCACATGGACAGAGAGGAAATTGAACTCAGGTGGCATCAGGCCCCTCAGTCTTTCTTTTTTAAAAAAATTTTTTTAAGTCTCTTTTTAAAATATTTTATTTATTCATTTTCAAGCAGAAATATATATATATATATATATATATATATAGAGAGAGAGAGAGAGAGCATGTGCACACCAGGGCCACCACCTTGTGGGTCTGGCCCATGTGGGTCCTAGGGAATTGAACCGGGGGCCTTAGGCACTGGAGGCAAGTGCCTTAACCGCTGAGCCATCTCTCCAGCCCGCCCCTCAGTCTTTCATGCTTGTGAAAGAAGCACATCTCCCCGATCCTTAATTGTCAATAAATCCTCTGGCTTGTCTGCAGCATCAGACCACTGACCACCGGTGTGCATTCTGAGAAGTATGCTATCCCTTGCCTCAAGCTCATACTGTTAGGATAGAGAGTTCACGAAGTTAATACTGGCTTAACCAAGGCATTCTTTTATTCTCTGGAGCCAAGTTAGGTGTCATCTCCCCATTGTACCTTGAATCCACCTTTAACACTTCTTGTCTCGTAGCCATTTGTCTCCTCAGCTAGATAATGAGATCCTTAATGCAGGTGTTTTGGTTTGTTTTGTTTTAATGATTTCAGCACCGAGGACAGTGCACGGCACCAGCCAGTGGCTCCTCAATCAATATTGGATGAACCAGTTGACATAGCTGCACAATAGCCATTGCTCATGAAAATCAATATCAACTCATCTCGCTTTATGCTCTGGCTTCACAAGGATGTGTCTACCTGGAAAGCCACATGCAAAACTTTGGGCACATCCAACACGAATCCGTCTACAAATTCCTGGGCATGAACAAAGGTGTAAGCGCTGAGAACAACAAAAGCTTCAGACTCAAAATTTTGGTGATAAATTTACAATCAAGTCTATTTCAGTTGCCATGACAACAAGTAGAGTCGGAGGCAGTGTGGGAGTATCATTCTATATCACCGTGTGCAGGGCACTGTGCGGACACAGGGACTCTGCAGGCACCTCAATCCCCATACAGATTTATGGGATATATATTCATTTCTCCATTTTTGTAATTATGGAAACTGAGATGCACAGAGTTTCAGAGACTTGCTAGGTACCCCTTAAGTTCCAGGAGATGGAGCCCAGATTACAGCTCAGTGCAGAGGGGGTTCTGCATAGACACATCCAATTGGTGTCTTATCACAACTAGGATGTAAGACAAGGCTTGAGATGTTAGGAGTCACCTACTAATTTATGGGAAATAACAACTTTTAACAAAATGTTATTTAATCATAAAGTCAAAAGGAAACTAGTCTGGAGAGATGGCTCAGTGCTTAAAGGCACTTGCTTGCAAAGCCTGCTGGTCTGATTCATTTCTACATTGTCCACGTAAAGCCAGATGCACAAGGTGGCATGTGCATCTGGAGTTCATTTGCAGTGGCAAGAAGCCGTGGTGTGCCCATTCTCATTCATTCATTCATTCATTCATTCTCTTGTGTTCTCTCTCTCTGCAAACAAATAATTTGGGGGGAGGTTTCTGAGTAGGGTCTCACTCTAGCCCAGGCTGATTGGAATTCACTATGTGAATTTGGGTTGACCTCAAACTCATGGAAATCCTCTTACCTTTGCCTGACCTCAAACTCATGGAAATCCTCTTACCTTTGCCTGCCAAGTGCTGGGACTAAAGGTGTGTGCCACCATACCCAGCTAATAAATTGTTTTTTAAAAATATTTTATTTATTTGAAAGCAGAGAGAGTTAGAAATGAAACAGAGAGAGCGAGCAAGCCAGGGCCTTCAACAGCTGCAAACATACTGCAGATGCATGTACCACTTTGTGTAACTGGCTTTATGAGGGTACTGGAGAATTGAACTTGAGTTGTTAGGCTTTGCAGGCAAGTGTCTTAACCGCTGAGCCACCTCCCCAGCCTGCAAATAAATAATTTAAACACTATTTTTAAGCTAAAATAAGCTAAGTTACTGCCTTTGAAGCAAAAATTATTCTCAGCATCGACCTTTTCCCACCCATTCTGATATTCTTGACATAATAAGGAAGAAACAGGATTCCTTCAGGTCAGTCTTGCACAGTGAGAAAAAAAGGTGATATCTCTCTTTCTTTGGCAGCCTTGCTAAACAGAAAATTTCTTTCCACACAAAATCGTAGAGTTCAACAATAATTAGTTACATTGATATAATAGCCCCCCCTAAAAAACGTGGACATATGGGCTTCTATTCAACAGTCACACTACTATAATATAACTAGAATTTGGGTTTTTTTAAAGAAATTTTCTTTCTAAAAGAGCATTTATTTATTTTTCTTTGAAACCATTGAAATGTTCTCGACCTTAATAGAACATACTTTCAGACAGCTTTCTCACATTTTACTTTTAGGAATGTCTAATAAACAAGTTATTTATATGCTTAACACAGAGGTGGATATTCTTTGAGACTGTTTTCTGGTTGCCGACATTCCTTAAAGAGACCTCAGCTATGTGCTGCTTTCTGCAGAGGCCATCCTTCCTTCGGGTTGTCTTCCTGGGGACATTATCCAGAGAATGTCCTTTGGATCTCCAGTGGAAAAGTATGGGGGCATCTTTGCCTTTGGTGTTTTTTTTAAGAGCGTCTGTTGTGCTGCAGACTAAACTGCACACCCAACAGGCAACCAGTGTTCTAGTTAGCCCCTCGTTGCTGGGATGAACATCCATCCAGACACAGTTTATGGGAGGAAGGGATTTACACACCATCCATGGCAGGAGGAGCTGGCTCCCTTTCATAGACCCAAGCAAAGAGACATCACCATAAGACATGAACAGCCAGAGCTCAAACTGCTCTCTGCACACCTCTAGGTTGCAATCAAGGTCCACCTCCAAACACACCTTAGGGCTGCACCCCAGGATCCACCCCCAGTGCACCTCCTCCAGCCAACTGCCAGAGACATAAGCAGGAATCTTAACTTTAATAAAAAAAAAATCCCTGAGACTATGGGGGACATACATTCGCATTCAAGCCACCGCAACCACGGAGCTATATTTCCAGCCCTTATAAATTTTTCTTTTCTGTATTTATTTTTTGTTTTGTGTTTTGTTTTTCAAGATAGGGGCTCACTCTAGTTCGGCTGGCTTGGACCTCACAGCGCTCTGCCTCTGGAATGCTGGGATTGGTAGCTGGGATTATACGTGTCCACCACCAGCCCCAGCTTGTTTAACATTTTAAAACATGTTTTATTTATTTATTTGCAATCAATTTGAACAAAGTCCACTTCCCCATGGAACTCAAATCAGTTATTCCATGAGACAGAGAGAAACAGATGAGAAAAGTAAGTAAATTCAATAATCTACCTCTGATTACTCAGTCAGGAGGTGAGCAAGTCAGATTAGAAAACCATGTCATAGAGACCCAAGCCTGTACAGTATCTGTTTAAGATTGTGCTTTCTGATTGTAAAGAAAAATGCCTGGGGGGGGAGGTAAGCAAAAGATTTAACTGTTCAATACCTTTCTGGAGGCCCTGGCAAGAGGTAGAAGTTGCATGTGTTTAACAGGAAAAAAACACACCAGGGTTTGCTGATGGGTTTAGTTAATCCACACAGACACGGCTGAGGAGGAGTCTGGTTAATTAGTTGTGGGATTGTGAAAAACGAGCAGATGTGGTGTGTGAAATGCATCTTCCTTCCTGAGCCCTGGGGGAGTGCGGGGATGTGTGTTCTTACATGTCCTGATTGAAGATCCAGCCACATGTACCCCAAGACTCGGGTGGGTACCCCGGCTTTGTGCCTGCATGGAAAATCATGTTCTTTCTCTGGTTCTGCCTCGTCCCGGGCAATTCAAGGTCAATATTAGTAACTGCAGCTAACAAGAACCTACTATGCACTGAAATGCGGGGAGATAGCCAAGTGAGGCCCACGCGTCTCACAGTCCTGCATATACATTTTAGAGGAAATATGAGTCCCGGAATATTAAGTAATCAGAAAGAAATTCAAACCTTCCGTATTCCTCATCTGAAGAAAAAAATAACAATGCACCTGAAGGAAAAAGTGAAAGCGTATGAAAAGAATATAATTTGTATTTCAACGCAAAAAAAATTACACAAAGGACTGGTTTTAGATTAAATTTTTATTTAAGAAGTTGAAATTTAACTCTAAAATTATAATTACCAAGGATTTCACTTGTATTTCTTTGTATGGAATGGACTTGAATGTTTGGCCGATTTTCTATCTTTCAGGAATTAGGTCTCCTAATGAGAAATGAGTTTCTTGGCGGCTCCTCACCTCCAATTTCCCTTCCCAAGGCCTCCCTTAATCCGTTCTCATTTCCCATCCAATGTGACCCACGCGTCCACACCTGATTTTCTCTTTGAAGTTGCTGCTCTCAGTTGTTTGGCTGAAATGGACCACAGCTCTGTTCCTACTTAGAATTTATAAGTGTATTGGGAGCAGAGAAGTGGGGAAGTTTGTTGTGAATATCAAACAAAGACCAGAGCGCCTGTGATCTTTCAGGAGAGTCATCAGGAGTGCAAGCATTGTGCACGCGCGGACACACACACACACACACACACACACACACACACACACAGTATGGAGAGGTAGAGGCTGTTAGAATGCCATGGAGTAAACCATGCTGGCTTTTGATATCCAAGTACATAGAAATCATCACATACACAAAATATTTTCTAACTCCTTCTTTTGACCTACCATTTATTTATTTATTTATTTATTTATTTATTTAGGTTTTTTGAGGTAGGGTCTCGCTCTAGTCCAGGCTGACCTGGAATTCCCTCTGTAGTCTCAGGGTGGTCTTGAACTCATGGCAATCCTCCTGCCTCTGCCTCCCGAGTGCTGGGATTAAAGGCGTGCGCCACCACCATGCCTGGCTTGACCTACTGTTTAATATCAGCACTTCCTTATGTCTGAAATATCTACTAAATGTGATTTATAATCACGGCACAGCATTTCATTACCTGAATGTATTGTCATTAAATCAATTTCAACATTGTGTGCATTTAGACTATTTCCTGTTTTGCTGCTTTAAATAAATAGTATTATGCTAAGCAGATTTATACATCTTTTTGCAGCTATTTTGATTTTTGAAGGATAAATTCTTGCAGTGCCTTCCAAAAATTCACATGTGAAAAAAAAATTCACATGTGTCCGCACTGTAGATTACAGGTTCCTGCGTCCCATGGATAACACCAAATCATTTTTAACATTGAATGGGTCAAAATGTTACCTTATTTGGATTTGTTATTTTTTAATTATTTAATGAAGTTCACTGTTATCAATTTTATATCGTTTTGGGGAATTGTGCCCTTTTTCAGTTTTCTGTTGAGGCATTTTTCTTAGCTATTTATAAAAATGTTACATATTAGACATGTTAACTATCTACCCACTATATATGGAACAGTTTGTGCTTTTCTCTTTCTTACTCATTATGTTTTTGGTTGATTGTTGGGTTTTTTTTTTCTAAAACTTTGGAATTTTTATGGGGTCACATTAAAAGTCTTTCTTTAGCTTTCTTTCTATATAGTCAAATTTCCCAATTCTCAAGAATACACACACACACACACATACACACGCACACACACGCGCGCACACACACACACACACACACACACAAATACATATATGTGTTCAAATTCCAGACCCACAGAAAAACAAAAACTGTGACAAACTTCTGTAATCCCAACATGCTAGGTGGGAGGTAGAGATAGGAGAATCTCCCAGAAGGTCACAGTGAGAGCTATTTAGACTAAGAAGTGACATCCAGAGAGAGAGGGAGGCAGACAGACAGACAGAGAGAGAGAGAGAGAGAGAGAGAGAGAGAGAGAGAGAGATCCTACCCCAGAGAAGATGGTCGTTAGGGACCAACTCCTGAAAGTTGCCCTCTGACCTCCATCACCTCTCACACTCACATACCTCACACACATACACACATACATACACACGAACACAGAATATACACATATGAAATCTTAAATATGCCATTGTCTTCTTTTGAACACCGAATTGTTTCATTCATATGATTAAACATTGGAGCAAGCTGGGATGGAAGGGACTAAGTTTTCCCAAAATGATTAGAAAATCACCTCCTCCCAAAGACTGGGGAGTCCAGAATCTCCCAACTAATCCGAAACACTTCTTTGGGGCTGGGACGGATGCTACCATATTCCAGGCTCTGGGTTCCATTCTCAGCACTGGAAAGACAAGGATTACAGAAGCATCCTGTGCTTATTTCACATGCTATATTCTGCTAATTCTGTCAGTTACCAAGCCAGAACCACACCGTTTCTTCACTCACCACAGCTTTCTTCATACGTGTATTCATCTGGGATGTGGCAATTTCCTTCCCATCACTCTTCCTTGTAATAAAATGAACTGGCTCCTTTCATTAATTTATTAATCCAATAGAAACTTTATAATTATTTTGTCAAATTCAATTTTTTAAATCCTTTTGGGATTTGGATCGGAATTACGCTTGATTTATAGATTAATTTGAGAAGAATTGATGTCTTACTAATATTACCATTTCCCATCTCTCCATTTATTAAAGTTTTAATTGAGTTATCCATAAATTATAGAGCAATATTAAATATTAATCGTGTCAGTGGGCATCTTGTCTTGCCTAACTCCGCTGAGGCTCCTCGTCTGGAGGCTGGGACGAGGCAGTGGATTAAAATGGAGTTTAGGGCTGGAGAGATGGTTCAGCAGTTAAGGCATCTGCCTCTAGTGCCTAAGGCCCCTGGTTCAATTCCCCAGGACCCACATATGCCAGACCCACAAGGTGGTAGCCCTGGTGCCCTCTCTCTCTCTCTCTCTCTCTCTCTCTCTCTGTGTGTGTGTGTGTGTGTGTCTGCTTGAAAATGAATAAATAAAATTTTTTTAAAAAGTTCTGGAGTTTAGGTTCCAGTTTCTAGTACACAGTTCCTCAGGCAGGTGAATTTCTGGACCCTGATCCCCTTAAGTGAAAAATAAGGTCATAAAGTTAAGAGTGACACGTGTCCAGTATTATTGGGAAGTTTGAATGGGATGATTAATACAATTAATACAAGCCTCAGTAACTGTCAGAGGAGGGTGTAATCCCAGTACCCTTGGAGTGTCTGGGGAGATGGAGGCTCTGGCCCCAGTTCAGGCTGCATCCCTCTCTGCCTTCTTAAGCTGGTTTTTTTTTTTCTTAATTAGTAATGGGTGGTGAGTTTACTAAACGCTTTTTCAGAATCTGTTGAGATTTTAATTTTTTCCCTTTGACCTATTTGTGCACTGAGTTATAACTGTATTTCGTGGAACTGATATGGAACTCAATACAACTTGGCAACTTTTTTTTAATAAACTGTGCGTTGGTGGTAGGAGTTGCCAGTTTCAAAGGGGGGGCCTCCACTTTTCAACCCAAGGAAAACAGACCTGCTGGCCTGCCAACATCCTGACTCAGTGCCTCTCCCCACATTCCTCTCTGCACCCAAGGTCCCTAAGTCTGGTGACATCAGATTCACCGTCTCCAATGGATAAGCTCCCTTATCTGCCCAAACAGGAGACCCTGCTCGCTCAAGTCTTAAGATTTTGGGAGACTGTGTACCAAGACTTCAAATCCATCCCTATTTATCCTAAGCTCATTAGAAGTTATTCCTCTAATTAGTTAGTCCAGTGTCACCTCCGTCTACTAACCACCCTCCCCCCATCTGTCTCCTATCTTTTCCTGCCTCTCGACCACAATGGCTTCTGCTCTTGAGTTTCACATGTAAGTGAGAACAAGTGATATTTATTAGGGAAGACTTTGGCCATTAGAAGCTTAACAGCATTATGGGGGCCCAATTTACCCCCAATTGTTGTCCTATGCACCCCACTCAGTCTCAAACTTCCTTGTTCTGTCACTTGGGCAACAGATTCTATTTCCAAGGGACTTGGGCGAGGGAAAAAATGTAATGATTTTCAAGATATTGCCCCTTGGACAACACCATTCTGTTGCCTTCATAAGCAAACTAGTTATATAATAAGTACTAGATGTCACAATATTTTTTGCAAACCTCAAAAGATGATATTCTGTATTTTCCTAGCACTTGATCCTGCTAAGTCTTTATCTGTTTGTAGAAAAAAAAAGCTATTTTATGTGCTTTGCATGTTGTGGGTAACTCACAATGCTTGGAAAATGTTTGCATTCTGCCTATCATTTAGAGTGTTTACCATGGTGCATTTGTGTATAGATAACTAATGATTGGGTGGGCGCTGGTTATATAGATTCATGGTTTGGGGGTTCATTTCATTAGGAGTAAGTAGCCTTTCTCTCTGCCCACATAACCATCTTATCTCTGGAATGCCTGCTGTCATGGTTTGATCCAGGTGTCCCCCACAAACAAATGAATGTGTTCTGATAGATCGATCCTCAGCTGATGGCAGTTTGGGTTTTACAACCTCGATGAAGCTGTGTTGTTGGGGGCAGGCTTATGGGGTCATAAGCCAGCTCCCCCTTGCCAGTGTTTGGCACACCTTCCTGACGCTGTTTGCAGTGCTGTGGCAGAGGTGATGTCCAGCCCTCTGCTCATGCCATCGTTTTCCCTGCCAGGATGGAGTCTCCCCTCGAGTCCTTAAGCCAAATAAACCCATTCCTCCACAAGCCACTTTTGTTTGGGTTCTTTCTGCGCAGCAACTAGGAAGCTGACCGCAACACCTGCTTACTGAAATCTTCACTTAGAGTTCTGGCTCATTCATCTCAGGTTTCTCCTCCAATAGCTTCAGCAAACTCGTGTTGCCTCAACTACTGTTTTCCAGGTTAACTTCTCTCTCACCAGTTCCCCTGTGGACCCTCATATCAGACTCCTAAGGTCATGTCCAAGCTTGTTCTGACTTGGTTTTCCAACCTCCCTTCTGCTACACTTGACTGTGATGGGCGTGGTTTACACCCACAGTTTTAGAGCCGTACCTCACGTACGCCCCGTTTTTCCTTACCCCGTCATTGCTTCCTGGCATCTGACTGTTTTTCATCTGAGTGGGTGCTCACCACCCAACCTTCTGCAGACAAGTCGCCTCCAGGATTGCTCTGACCACTTCACTGGCCTTTTCTCTCCGTCTTTTCCTCTTTTTTTTTTTTTCTACAGATTATAAAGGAATATTTTAAAGCCCGAGCAAATGTTGTGCCCACTGGATTTCTGGCCATGATCTCTGGCTCATCTGATCATCAGTTGAAGGGCTTGCAGCCCCTGGGGTGCATCTTGGAATTGTGGGGGCTGACTGCTCCTCACCGGGATCTCAGTAGGGGTGGGAGCTCTGGTCTAGTTCCATTGGCACCAATACCATTTTAGGCCAGAGATGCGCAGACGTTCGTCCTTGAAAGTTCCCCTTTCCCCCGTTGAAATGTATTTTGTGCTATGATCCATTAAGTGTTGATTTTACATAAATGCTTTGCTCTCACTGCATAGTTAAGCCGCATCCTAAGTGGTAAAGCCTGTTAAAGTCGGGTGATTTCCTAGTTCCAATTTCCTAAAATATATTAAAATTAACACCTAACTGGAAAAAATAATGTAGAATTCAGCTCTGAATCACTTGTACACCCCATGGATGGTATGGAAATGCACTTTGGGGATCTTTTCTGAAGATCTCGGACAGGTCTGCTTTCTCCAGGAGCCCATACGCCCTTGTGACCTGGGCTTTGGCTCCTTCCCTTCTCATTCACTTGACAAGCAAAATTGAGTCATTCTCGTTTGCTTGCCTGCGATGGGATGGCATGGTGACAAGAACTAAAGATACGACAGTGGCAGAGCAGACGCCATCCCATCCTGACGGGCTGCCCAGGCAAGGACTCACTAGAGAGAAAGCTAATTGATCAGCAATAGATATGCAAGGTAATCACCGT
>PVHP010019172.1:0-32192 GCA_004024765.1 Zapus hudsonius
GCGCATGCACCAGGGCCACCACCTTGTGGGTCTGGCTTATGTGGGTCCTGGAGAACTGAACCCGGAGCCTTAGGCACTGGAGGCAAGTGCCTTAACCGCTGAGCCATCTCTCCAGCCCTCTTGGTTTTTTTTGACAGGGCTTCAATGTAGCCCAGCCTGGCCTTGAACTCCTGATCCTCCCAAATGCTGGGAGGAAGCTGTGTGCCACCACTTCCTGCTGTGTTGCCAGGACATTTTCCTGGACAGAAATTTGTTTTATATATATATAGAAAGAGCTCAAGATAAAGAGGCAAACATAGAGATGGTATGGGTGCACCGGGACCTCCTGCCACTACAAATGAACTCCAGATGCATGTGCTACTTTGCATCTGGTTTTTACATAGGTGCTGATGAATTGAACCCGGGTTGTCCGGCTTTGCAAGCAAGTGCCTTTATCTGCTGAGCCATCTCTCCAGCCCCCTTTCTCCCTT
Organism: Zapus hudsonius; assembly: GCA_004024765.1. Lineage (NCBI taxonomy): Eukaryota > Metazoa > Chordata > Mammalia > Rodentia > Dipodidae > Zapus > Zapus hudsonius. The sequence goes on from PVHP010019172.1 coordinate 471, forward strand.
AACGTTGGTGTATTTGACAGAGAGACAGGGAGAAAGAGGCAGATAGAAAGAGTGAGTATGGGGACCCCAGGGCTTCCTGCCACTGCATTCTTTTTGAGGTCCTGTCTTAAGCTGGCTTGGAACTTACTAGGTGGGCCTGGCTGACCTTGAATTTGCAGCAGTTTTTCTGCCTCAGCCTCCCCAGTGCTCGGATGACAGGTATGAGCCACCATGCCTGGCTGCCACTGATTGCTTACATGTCACAGGATATTTGACATATTTGGACTTACTTTCTCAGGTCCCAGGCAGGCTATGTGTGTGGATAAGCTACCATAAAAGATTAAATAGTGGACACTTTATTCTGCTGTGAAGAATTTTTTTTAAGAGCAGGGTTTTCTGAAAGAAAGAGCCCCATGCTGTGTGCCAGTGAAGGTGAAAATGTCTGGAACCCCAGCTGTGTGGGGGTGTAGCCGCCCGTGGAGGAGAGCATCCAGCTTAGGGATGGAAGCCCCTTAATTCCTCTGGGAAGTATTTTGTAGCACAGCATCTGGGTAGATGCCATCTCTCCTGGGGTGAGCTTCTCAGTTTCCTAGCAACTTTGCTGTTGCCATGGCGACACGTTGCCCAGGCAGCAGATGCTCTGAGCCATGGAATGTAAGCTGTGGGAAGCTGTCTGCAGTTCCTGTTAGCTAGACTCAGTAGCATCTAGTAGATTACCTCCCCCCTCCCTTTTGGTCTTTCCGAAGTAGGGTCTCGAAGTAGGGTCTCGCTCTAGCCCAGGCTGACCTGGAACTCACTCTGTAGTCCCAGGCTGACCTTGAACTCATGGTGATCCTCCTACCTCTGCCTGGGATTGAATGGCACGTGTATAGTTGCCATAATGAGATTGATTGAACAGAGAGAGGTTAAGGGACACATTCTTCATTCTGAGGTGATTCCCCACTCCTGCCCCCGTGTGGTAATTACTTTGTATCCATGGCTAAGTCTTAGTAAAGACTGGTTTGGTGTTATTCTGATAGACAAAGTGGTTGATGAAGCATGTGTATTACTAGTTGGTTTCAGGTTTGATCACAAAGAACGGAGACCTAGAATATAAAAAAAGCTTGTGTCCCAGCACAGCTCCCAAACAGGCTGGTGTAGCTCCATGTTCCTTGGGCACTGAATTCCTGAGAAAGCTTTCCCATATTTGCAGTTGGTTGTTGTGAGCAAAATATACACAGAGGAGCAGGGGTGCAGTCCTATATGCCTTCTTGGCCTTCCGGAAAGAGACTATGAGATAGCTCTTTGAGGGGTCTCTTCTAAAAGAGGGGTCCCAGGGAGTTCTTACAGGGCTGTCAGCAGAAGCTGCCCCCTGAGTCAGGCAAAGCATCCCACCTGAGGCTCCTGTTTTCTGCTGGACACCCCTCATTCTTGCCCATGCAGAACCTCTGCAGCCCATGGACACACAGGCTCGTGTGGCCTGGTGTTCAGCTCCATCTTGTGACCCCGGGGACTTGGGTTCCATCCCTGATAGCCCCCCAGATTGCTGGCTCTAGCTGCGCATCTCTGAGCTCCCAGGTTGCTGGCTGCAGAGAGAATGGCCTCTGTCCAGCTGTTGGCAGACCCTGTGGGACACAGAGCTCCTACTGCTGTTGCTGTGGACTCACTGCTTCATAGCCATCAGGTAAGGCTTGCAGACCCTCGGAGCAGGTGCTAGTGACAGACTCCAGGGCGATGACGAAGTGCTGAGCACCCTGTGAGGAGCACCAGAGCTGGACTGGCAGAGGGCCAATTACTGTCTTGGGGAGGAGGAGGGACGGGTGGTGGGGGGGTACTGCTGGCAGCTGAAGTGTTTGTGTGTGATGAGGTCATCCAGATTCTCCACAGTGCCCTGACATCAGTGCCGTCATCTGCATTTTACAGATGCACAAACAAGCTCAGAAGGATGGTCACTTGCTTAAGGCTGTTTGGACAGGAAGTGGCAGAGCCAGACCCGGTGGCAGGTCATATGTTCTGTTCCTGTGCCCCGGCTAATTAATACATTCCTCAGTGTGGAGATGTGTGGTGCTAAAAGTCTTAGTGTAAGGCTTTTCATTCCTTGTGGGAAGTCAGTCACAGGAACACCTACATCTCACGGCTCTTTGAGCATCCCCTGCCTCCCAGCCTGCTGGTTTGTTTTGAGACAGGCTCTTTCTAAGATCCTTCTAGCTCTGCTTCCTGCATGCTGGGTTCCAGGTGTGTGCCACCATCCCTGGCTTCGAAACCTATTCTGTCTGGACACAGTGCTTGCTTTGTTAAGTGGTTCAGAACATATCTGTCATTTTTATTTATTATTTATTTATTTACAAGGAGAGAGTGAGACAGGGAGGGAAAGAGAGAGAGAATGGACATTCCAGGGCCTCTGGCTGCTGCAAACGAACCCCAGACACATGTGCCACTCTGTGCATCTGGATTTGCATGGGTCCTGGGGATTCAAATCTGGTTGTTAGGCTTTGCAGGCAAGTGCCTTAACCACTGAGCCATCTCTCCAGCCTTGTGTCTGTCTTTTTCTTTCAGAGCATTTCTATGTATCTTTAGGTTTGGAGTAAAAGGTAGTTGGGGCCTGACTTGGTGACACACCTCTAGTCTCAGCACTGAGCTGAGGCAGGAGGATCGCAAGTTCAAGGCCAGCATGGGCTACATAGAGAGACCCTGTCCCCAAAAGCCAAAGGGTAGAAAGAAAACCAGCAATGGCCTCCCTTCCCTGAGCAAAACCCTAGTTTCCATGTCTCAGGAAGGCCCGTGTCTCCTGGCGTGGGTGCCAAGCCCTTGAACTGAGTGTAGGGCTTGAGCTGCCCTGAGTGCTGTTCATGTCTGTAAGGACTCATTTCATCAGAAACTGCCAGGGGCGCGGGCAAACATTCGAAGAACTTTCCTAGAGGTCAGCATCCACCTCAGAGGAGGAAGTTGTATTTAGAAGCCGAGTGTGGGAGGATAAGAATAGAGGCTGCAGCTTCGCTGGGAGCATATTTTGAGAAATGACTTGTCTGAAAGTGGTTTGGGGTTCTTGTGTACAAGCATTGAGGGCACCTCGGTGCTGTAGAGCAATGCTGGGGCCCTGGAGTCTTCCTGGCCAGCTCTCCAGCCTGATCAAGCCACCTTTGTGCACCCTGTCATGTTAAGGTTGGTCCTTGCCTTGATAGGGCGCTTCCTTTATCTGCTCCATGCTCTGGAGTCTAGAAACATCCAGAACAGCTCCACTCTCCACACAGTAGGCAGCAGGTGTCCCTTTGCGATTTGAAAACCACCATGCCTGTCTCTGCAACATTCTCCAGTCCCCTCAGGGACCCTGCCCCTCTCGACCTCTGCCTTACTGTGCTCCTGGAGTGTCCACTCTGTCCTGTGCCCGTTCCCTGCCCTTCTTAGCACACTGCAGTGTCAAATAGGGGAGGAGCTGACGGACCCAGAGATAGATTCCATCAAGCCCAGCTTGGTGAATAAATGAGTTTATTGAGGTTGGTTATAGGCACTTGTACTACTGAGAAGTCCCAACCTTAGCCAATGTTTTTTACTTCATAAAGACTTTACCTGTAGTTAGAACAGGAGTCACTTGTGATTAGAATCTGAGGGGAGGGCTTTGTGGCCATCCCCCACATAATGTTAATAGTTAAATCACCATAGGTCTGGTTGACTAAATTTCTCTTTGTTTCATTGCCATGACTGCTGACCAGTGTCTTCTGTAGGTCAAGAAATGGATGGTATTTTTTTTTTTTTTGAGGTAGGGTCTCGCTCTAGCCCAGGCTGACCTGGAATTCACTATGTAGTCTCAGGGTGGCCTTGAACTCACGGAGATCCTCCTACCTCTGCCTCCCTGAGTGCTGGGATTAAAGGTGTGCGCCACCATGCCTGGCTTTGGATGGTCTTTTTTATTAAAAGTCAGGAGATTGCTGAGTTGGTCAAGTCTTGAGTTTGATCCCCAAGAATCAAGTAAAAATGCCAGAAAATGCCTGGTGTGCTGATGCGTGCCTGTCACCCCACCACTGGGGAGGTAGAGCGGAGGATCTTGGGTTCACTGGCTGGTCAGTCAAGCCTGATTGGCAAACTCTAACCACCAGAGAGCCTTGTGGTTGGTGGACAGCGTTGCTGAGGAGAACAATGGAGGTTGCCCTGTCCTCTACAAGCACGCACTGGCACGCAGACACACGTTTTAAAAAAGTGGAGGAGCCGGGCGTGGTGGCGCACGCCTTTAATCCCAGCACTTGGGAGGCAGAGGTAGCCACCCTGAGACTAGAGTGAATTCCAGGTCAGCCTGGGCTAGAGCGAGACCCTACCTCGGGAAAAAATAAGTAGAAGTGGAGGAAAGAGCTATGCAACACTTAGAGGGTCGCTCCTTGACCCACCCGTCCTGCAGCTGTAGGGTCCGTGGTGTCTTCTCTTTTAACCTACAGCCCACATCCCTGAACCCTGCATCTGTCCTGTTGGGCACTTTCTGTTAGCCTCCCAGCCCTTGCTTAGAGCATGTTTGGGGACTTACTAAGCACACACATATATATATTTTTTTAATTAAAATTTTTTTGAGACAGGGTTTTCTTTTACAGCCCAGGCTGGCCCTGACCTCCCCCTCCTCTTACCACTAACTCCCTGGTGCTGGGTTTGCAGGCCTGCACTGCCACACCCATTGCTTGGGCTCTCCTGAGCAGTCGTCCAGGCAGTGAGGTGCCCTGCCGTCTGTCTCCTGGCTCCTTCCTCTTCACTTCTGTTGCCTCAGATGCGCTTGTGAACTAGCTTGCTTTGTGTTAGTAAAGGGGCTGCCCTGGTACATTTTCCCTCCTGTGTCACCTGGCCACAACAACTCGTCATGCTGGATGACTGGACGTGATGGTTCCACACACACACACACACACACACACACACACACACACACACACACACACACACACACACACACACACCACCCCCACCCTCACCCCCACCCCCGCACCTGGCTCCAGCCTAGCTTGGCCACATTGTGGTTTAACTTCTGGGAGCCATCTGGGGCGCCTGGCATGTGCTTTTCCACAGAAACCAGAGTCTGGGTGAAGTCTTCAACATGTGGGCAGTTGAGGATTGGGGACTAGATGTGTTTGTGATTTGGCTCCAGAGGGCAGGGAGGGCTGGAACATAGGGTGCAGGTGATTTGGCCTGAGCTTTTGGGGGGCCGTCAGACTGTGTAGCTTGTGGGAACAGTAATGGAATATTTTATTCCCTTGTCTCTTGAGAAAGAACTTACTTGTCAGGGTCTTCATGTATGTGGAGTGTGTGTGTCCTCATTGAGCTCACAAGGTGAGCAGGTCTTCATGTATGTGAAGTATGTGTGCCCTCCTCACTGAATTTACCAGGCGAATCGGCTTGACTGCGGGTGTGTCTCCTCAGCGGCTGCGGGGTCCCCTTCTGGATTAACAGACCCTGTTTCAGCCCTGCTCTGCTGACTACCATCTTCTGATGGAAACTTTTTCTCACCGTGTAACTCAGACTGGCCATAAACTCAACCATTCTCCAGCCTCAGCCTCCCGAGTCCTGGGATGGCACTAAAAAAAAAAGTTTGAAGGATTCAGAGACTTGATACTATTTACAGTGGTTGGAGAGGCCAGTCCTGTGATTGAATGAACAGAGCCAGCCCCCCACGTGGTGGTGCAGTTCATGTCGTGGGCTAGTCCTCAGCTGTGGGGAGAGTGGGCTGGGCTGGTTTGTTGGGAAGTGGCTCCAGCTCACCTGCTTTTCCTTCAGCTCTAGCCGGCCCTGTCCAGGACCTGCGGAAATGCTCCAAGGGCTCCGAGGTGCTCTGCCAGGACCTGAAGACCGCCGTGGACTGTGGGGCGATGCAGCACTGCCTGCAGGGCGTGTGGGGCAAGCCTACTGCGGTGAGCCGGTCTCTTGCTTCACCCCACTGTTTACGCACGTCCTTGGGGGGTAGACGGGACCTCTGCTGCTGCTGGATGAGCCCGGTTCACAGAAACAGAGGCTCAGAGAGGGAAGGGCCCTTGTCCTTGGGCCACCTGGTCTCCTGATGGCATATAAGATCAGGGCGCCTATGCCTGCCTCTATATGTGTCCCCTGCTCCCTTCTGCGTCCCACTTCCCACCCCAGAGAAAGGGACAGCAGGCCTGCCATGTGGGCACACAGACATAGCCCAGCCTTTGTCATTAGTCCACAAAGAGTTATTAAGCTTTTCAAATCTCCCCATTTGCTATCATTTCCCCTCATCCTCTCAGAGAAGCAGCCCCCAGTTGAGACCCAAGAACCTGCTTGTAGCTATTTGAAACTGTACTGGAGAGGATGCCATCATCGTCATGGAGATGGCGTTACATGTGCCGTGTTCCCCGAGGGAATACAGTGAGATAGCCAGCCTTGCGTGCATTCCTCATGTGTCCCAAACTCTGGGGGCCAGACTTTGCTGACCATACTGGCATTCCAAGGGACGATACTGCTGCTGGCTTGCTCTGGGACATGCTGGTCATCATGTGTGAAAGCCATGCTTGACCAAGTGGAGTTTGAGTTCTGAACTTGTCAGTGGCCACTAGTGTGCCTTCAGCAAGAGAAGATAACCTGGTTAAACAGAGCTGCTCCTTCAGAGTTAGGTTCTGAATTGCTCACTGGAAAGTTGCTTTTTGTCATTAGGAGGTGGACTAGTGGCCATTGACAAGTTCTTTATGTGTCCCAAGCCCCTTGGAGATGGGACTGTGCCCCAGAATACTGATATCTCTCTCTCTCTCCTGTTCTTTCCTCTTAGAAATCTGCTTCATGCAGCGTCTGCAGACAAGTTGTCAATGTACTTGGTACCCTGCTGAAGGACAACAACACTGAGGTGAGCTGCTGGGGGTGCTGTGGGCTACGGCTGGTTCCTTTGGAGAACTGTCTCTGGGGTTCCAGGGAGGAATGGCGTTGGTCCAGGGAGTGGCGAGCCTGAAAAGGGCCAAGTAGGAAATATTTTAGGCCTCATGGCCCGCATATGATCTCTGACACAACCAAGGTGTTTTTTTGAGACAGTCTTACTAGGTAGCCTAGACTGTCCTTGAATTTTGCATCCTCTTGCTCCAGCTTCCTAAATGCTTGGATTATAGGCATGTACCACCGCACCCTGCTTGGGCATGTATTTTTATATTTATATATAGTTTTTTAAATGTTTAAGTGTTTTTAAAAATGACTGTGGTCCAGGCTGTTTAAAATAGGCGAAGGCCTAGCTTGCTGACCCCTGGACTAAAATACCTGAAGTCAATGCCACTTCATGTTGGGCTTCTTCATTGTCTAGGTTAGCGTGTGGCTGTCAGTCTGTTCATCTGCCTGGCATTTCCCATGCCCGTGCATCTCTTGCCCATTGGACTGACAGCTCTGGGAAACCACTAGCTTCCTTTCTCTTGTGACTGGCTGGTTTCCCAGCTGGCTTTAGCTGGAGTTGCTCACGGAGGGCCTCTGACCTCGTGTCCCTTTGCAGGAAGAAATGCTTCGTTACCTGGAGAAGGTCTGCAAGTGGATTCCCATCCCCAACCTGTCAGACACATGCTCACAGATGGTTGACTCCTACCTCCCTGTCGTCCTGGACCTGATTAAGGGGCAGATGGTAGGTGATGGAACAGGCTTTTCTTTGTTCTAGGCACTTCCAGGGCCCAGAGCAGGTGGCAGCCCAAAACAGAAGGGCTGAAATGGAAAGTGTCTGCGGCCTTGGGCTTCCTCCGCAGCTCTCCATAGGGCTCAGTGGATCGAGTAGATGGAGTACAGTATGTGCTCTGCTGGAGTGAAAGCATGGCGAACTGGCAGACACCAGTTAGTTAAGTCTTGTCTTGGGATGTCTTTCTGGGGAGTCCATAGTAGTATCATTTGCAGCATTGAAGCTGGAGACGGCCATGTGTATGGGAACTTGGGAGCAGAGCTATGTGGAAGGAAACCAGTGGGTTGTGCTAACTTATTGGTGGGACTGTGGCCATGGCTCAGTCCCTAAGGTCTCTGTCCCTTGTCCTTTGCTCAGAGGCTCATCTTTCTTTGAGGAAGAGCTGATGGCGAGCAGAGGTGACATTGGGATTAGGTATCTGGGTTGTAGTTTGCATATTCTTTTCTGGGTATGCTGTGCAGTGGGATGCTTCTTTTTAAGAAGCATGAGAAGGATTGCCCGGAAGGCAGAGGTCCGCTTCTGTCCCCCCTGAGGAAAGACTCCCTGTGCTTTCCCCCTCTAGAGCAATCCGGAGCAGATATGCTCTGCACTCAACCTCTGCAAGTCTCTCCAGAAGCATCTGGCTGAACTGAAACTCCAGAACCAACTTGACACCAATAAGATCCCCGAAGCAGACATGACCAACTTGGTGGCTCCCTTCATGGCTAACATCCCCCTCCTCCTGTACCCTCAGGACGGCCCCAAGAGCCAACCCCAGCCCCAGGTGAGCTGGAGGCAGGGTAGAGTCAGGGTGAATGAGATACCCTGGTGCTGCGGGCCCCAGGCAGGTGAGGCGCAGCATTCTCCCAGGAGCATGCGCTCTCTCTTTAGAGCAGCCGTCCTCACTGTCTGCCTTGTAGGACAACGGAGATGTCTGCCAGGACTGCCAGCAGATGGTGACGGACATCCAGAATGCTGTGAGGAGCAACTCCACCTTTGTCCAGGGCTTGCTGGAGCATGCCAAGGAGGAATGTGACCGCCTGGGGCCTGGCATGGCTGACATGGTGAGCCTCTCCTTCTGTGCCTTGGATGATGGTCTAGACTGGGGACAGAGCAGAAATGTGACCTACCGCTCCAGGGGTGCTGTTGGGAGTTCCTGCCCAGCAGCCCCAAGGAAGGGGTGCTTAAAGTGTCCCTTTTCCCTGCTGCTATTGCTGGGGCTTAGATACATTTTAGTCTGGATATGTAGCAAAACTCTTAGATGTTTTTTTTTTTTTTTTTTCTTCCTGTTAACCACATGCATCACAAACACGAGCACTACTCACATGTGTAAAGTGTGGCTGTTGTTTCAGGCTCACACTTATGTGTTTCCTGCAGGGAACAGCCTCCAGATAAACTACCTTGTTAGGAGAACATTGACCTGGGAATCTTCTTCCTTCTGTGCCTTCAAAAACACACCTTTTCTCTTTTTTAAAATTAATTAATTAATTAATTTTTTTCTTTTGTTTTGTTTTTCAAGGTAGGGTCTCACTCTAGACCAGGCAGACCTGGAATTCACCATGTAGTCTCAGGCTGGCTTCGAACTCATATCCATCCTCCTACCTCTGCCTCCCAAATGCTTGGATTAAAGGTGTGAACCACCACTCCCAGCTACACTTTCTCTTTTTAAAAAAATATTTTCATTTACCTGAGAGAGAGAGAACATATGGGCACACCAGGTCCTCTTGCCACTTCCAACGAATTCCAGATGCACTTTGTGCATCTGGCTTTCCGTGAGTAATGGGGAATCAAACCCTGACCGGCAGGCTTTGTAAACAAGTACCTTTAACTGCTGAGCCATCTCCCCAGCCCATGAAACCCACTTTTGAGTTCATTGTAGTTTCGTTTCTTGGCCTTTATTCCTATTAATCATGTTTGTGAAATAGATGTGTAAAACCAAAATGCCAGCTTTGAGCCTGAACACCTGCAGAACCTGCCTGGCCACATGGTGGGGAGCAACTCCTTGCTTGGGAATTTACAGAGGCTCTCCTTGGTCCCTGGGAGCTATGGACTCCTCTGTTGTGCTCTCCTTTTTGTGGCTGGTCGTTTGATCGCGAAGGCCTGGGATCTATATCCTCACTGAAGTATTTATGTGATTGCTATTTTTAACTGTTTTCACTTAAATCCTCTCTCTTGGGGCCATTACATTCCCTTGCCCTGGGGAATCCCTTGGCTATATATGACAGGAGCTGCTCTCTGAGGGACTGCTAGATTAATTGAAAATAGGTAGTTGGAAGTCATTCTAACTGAACTCTCTAATAGGTTTTACATTTTACAACCCTGTCTGGGAGTGTGTGAGTGGGTTTTCCTAAGTGTGGAATATCTTGTCACTGTTGTCTCTAGAGCCACCTCCCAGCCCATCTCTCTTGTATCTAGATGGCTAGTGTGCGGCCCTGAGACAAGTCGAGCCATCAGATACAGAAAGAAGTCCTAGTCACCACTTGGCACTCTGTGCAGTGCTGCTGTGGCTTTTTTGTGGGTCTTGTTTGCAGTAATGAATAGCCTGTCTCACTCTCTCCTCAGTGCAAGAACTACATTGACCAGTATTCTGAAGTCGCCATCCAGATGATGATGCATATGGTAGGTGGCATTTTAGTGTCATCTCTGGGAATTACATGGTCTAGCACCCCCTCTTCACTTGTGTTCTGACTTGGACCCATATGACCTGTCTGGCCAGCAGACTTCTACTCACAACCTAAACCCTTCCTCCCTCCAAGAAAGGCTGCCCCACTGGTGGCCTGGGGTCGGTTTGCCTGTGCACACGCTAGCTGCCTATCAGATTGCCAGTGCCTGGCTTTAATGCTTGAATTTGTAGTCGCAGTCTGCCCTGTCACTAAGCTGGGAGGGAGAGTTGGGCCGGGCAACCTCTTTCAGAGTAGGGAGGAAAGGAATCTTAAAAGGCTGTGCCAGCCCCGTGCCCACGGCAGCAGGGTCCGTTGGAGTTGCCGCTCAAGCCCCAAGTCTTACATGGGGTCTCGAGTGTCCCAGCAGCCGCCCCATTCATGTTGATCATAGGAGATGACAAGTTCCTTTTTGATGGTTGGTAGGAAGCACCCTGGGGAGCAGGTGCTAACCTGCAGGGCTGTAAAGGGTACACTTTCTGTCTCTCATGCTGACCTGCATTGAGACTGATGTACAGTCCTCGGTTCTTTAAGACAGCGGCCCTACCTGTTTGACCCTAGTGAGCAGCAGCTGCTGGGCTCAGCAGTGCAGCCAGGCAGCCTGTCCTTCATGGTGGTGTGCTGAGGTTATTGCTCGTAGCCTGCCTTGTAAACCATTTATAGACAGCTTACAAAGCCCTATCCCTTAATAGGTAGAGACAAGCCTTGGATGTAATGAAGTACTTACAGCTATTTTCATCTTAAATGCTGTGAAGGATTTAAAAATAAAGATAAAACCCCCATATCAGAGAGATTTGGGTTTTGTAGAAGAATCAGTGGAGTCATGTTTTATATGCTGGCTTGTACTTAATTTTCATTTTACCCTAAAGTTAACAAACATTGATCATTATTCTTGTGCACGTTTACCTGGCTGCACATTAATCCACGGAGTGGATAGAACATATTCAGGTTTGCCCTTGGAATAATAGTGTCCTTATAGCCACATACATACATGAACACAGTTCACGCATGTGCATGCCCACCCACCAAGCCAGCCGTTCCCACCCTTGTCTGTCCCTGCCTGAGGCTGACTGAGCTGGCATTCCTAGTCAAAACCCAAAGCTTTGAGCACACTGTCACCTCTTCCTTGCATCTAGCCATGAGGTTAATTGTCCCCAGGCTGAACAATGGAGAATGTCCTCTAGTTTGGGTAGCCCAGGTCCAGCTTTGCAACACCGACCTGTGTGAAAGCTTGGGGCGTAGTTAGGCTCTGGGGATGGAGACCTTTCACAGGGGCAGATTTTGGAGCCCATGTTGCCCAATATTTGGGTGTGAGGGGTACACCTTACCGTCAGTGTTGTCTGCCCCCTTGGGGGCTGGGCCCCACCTTGTGATGTCTTTATTCCTGATTAACTACTTGATGGTTTTAATTTCCCTTAACTATTGTGTCCTTTCCTTTCTCTTCTTTTCACCTCCGATTTCCCGTTTTTTTGTTCCACAGCAGGATCAGGTATGTGACGGAGAACTTGCTTGTGGTAGTGGTCTGCTGCTTCTAGCTTCTGTGCTCTTCTCTGTGGTTGTTTGTGGCTTGATGTGGTCAGTTCTGATAGATACAGGGAATGCTTGCACAAGACAAGGGTCTCCCCTCTGCTCCGGGCCTCAGGTGGTAGGGGATCACCTCTTCTGAGGGGTCTGGGAAGCGAAACCAGCGAGCCTTTGCCAGGCACCAGGGTGGTGATGGGGAACCCCGGGTTGGGGGGCCTTTGCTCCTGGTGGGGCAGCTTACATCTGTCACGATGTGAGCGGGCATTGCCTGTCCTTGGTGCTGTCTTTGGAACCCCAGAAATGCTTGTGTTGCATGAGCAAAGCAGGTGCGGGCAGCCTCACGTTCTGTTGGATCCTCTGCTCCCGGGGGCTGACTCCTTTGGGATCTGGAGCCACACTGGGTGGCAGGCACACTTTGGGACCATGTTCATCTGTGCTGGCCGAGCTGGTCTTTTGGGCATTCTGAGCATTGTCTTCTGCCCCTGGGATTAGGGTTCAAGTCTCAGGGGATGGGGCTTGAGTTGGTGCCTGAACTGTCTGTCACCTAGGCCACCTCAGGAAGTCAGATCAAAGTGGATCCCAAGATAGAGGCATCCACAGGGCGCCCCCCCCCCCCATCTTGGCATCTTTCTCTTTTTTTTTCTGAAAAGCCTGCTGTATCTCTAGGCTCGTTCTTACCACCCCCCTGCCCTGGTCATAGGATGTGCCAAAGACAGGGCATTCTGGGTCATGTCTTGCCTAGTTCTGGACGGCACAGAGTAGACTGTAGCCATGACCTAGCATTCATGCTTCCTGCCTCGCACTGCCCCTCCCCAGACCCAGAGCAGGGTCAAGACGTGGCTGAGTGTCTAGATGGTGGACACAGTCTTGTGACTTCAGCTTAGGGTTGGGCTCTCACGTGTGCTGTGTGCAGACCTGAACAGAGCGCGCTTTCTAGTAGAAGCTGACATCCCCTTAGTGCATCGTTTTAATTGTGGTTTTACTTGGAACACGATGGGCTTTCTATTCGTTTACAGATGTGTAGCTCCCCTCCAGAGAGCTCAGGTCTACTGAGACGGAGCCCAGGGAGCCCCAGAAAAGGTGCTGGGGAGGCTTTAGGGGTCTGGTGGCTGTCACCGCCACCTGCAGGTTGAATCTGGAATCCCTGCCTGTGAGGGTGAGAGGAGTCAGCTTAACCCTTGGTGTCTAGCGAGGGAGTCTGAGGATGGCGGGCCTAGGCCGCACTTGACAGTGGCCATGTTCTCTTCAGCAACCCAAGGAGATTTGTACGCTGGTCGGCTTCTGTGACGAGGTCAAGGAAGTGCCAATGAAGACTCTGACCCCCGCCAGAGTGGCTGACAAGGACGTCCTCCCTGCCCTGGAGCTGGTGCAGCCGTACCAGGTACGTGGTGTCACTGTGTGGTCACTGGCAGCCTACTCTCTCATGTTGGCCGTGTGTTCTGAGACCTCCACTTGCTTCCCTGCCCACCCAGATGAACAGAGTGGTGAGGCCCTCCTGTAGAGGGGAGGGGCTGCTGCACTCAGGGGCAGTTTTGGGGTGGGAGGCGTGGCTCTCAAGGATGGGGAAAGGGATTCTGTACATACTGAATAAGAAACAGTAGGAATTTGCACCTGGGCATTAAGAAGCCATCGTCACTTCACATTGGGTAGGCAGTAGCCCTTGGTGTGATGCTACCTGCCTTGTCCTATTCGTCCCTGTGCCCAGGAGCGGGCGCAAGACTCATGTGCCAGCATGAAAGCACTCTCCTCTGCCTTCACAGAAGGACCTGGTACAAGCCCAGAGTGAGGTTTTCTGCAAGACCTGTCAGCTCGTGGTGAAGTTGTTTTCCGACCTGCTTTCTAACAATAACACTGAGGTATGCTGCCCTCTCGAGAGAGACCCCAGAGTAGGGGAAGAGCTCTACCCGTGAGCACACCTAGCCCACGGAGGGCGGTTAGCACTCTGCACAGACATCCTGTGGGAAGCAGCTCCTGTTGGTCCCCTGGGCTCCAGGCTTTGTAGCAGTGGAGGGAACAGAACAGCACCTTGCCCTTGGCTGGACTTCTCAGTCTCTCTCCCTTCTGACACGATCCTCTCTCGTCTTGCTTCAGCAAAAACTCATCGAAGCTGCGGACAAGGCATGCGCATTGTTGCCCCCCAGTACGTCCAGTGTGTGCCAGGAGGTGGTGGACACATACGGCCCTTCCTTCCTGGACGTCGTCGTGAGGGAGCTCAGCCCTGAGCTGCTGTGCGATGCGATCCATCTCTGCTCCTCTCACGGTGACCAGGCGGTGACCCTCGAGATGGTGCTGGAGAGGATTAGCCAGCCCCAGGGCTCCGCGCTGTCCCGAGAGCCTGCACTCCCCGGTGAGTCCAAGTGAGGGGAGGAGAGGGGGGTGGGATGGGTGCTTCTCTTGGGTTAGGGAGAACCTGGTAGCACTGAGCCCTGCTCTCTCCTGTGTAGCGCCCGTGACTCCTCTGAAGGCCGATGGCCTCTGTGAGGTGTGTAAGAAGCTGGTCAGCTATTTGGAGCATAACCTGGAGAAAAACAGCACCAAGGACGAGATCCTGGCTGCACTGGAGAAGGGCTGCAGCTTCCTGCCGGACCCCTACAAGAAGCAGGTAGCTAGTGAGCCAACGGGAGTGGGAGGGGGTCTCCGAGCAGGTGGGGACTCTGGTCAGCTTCAGTGTGTGTCTGTGTGGACAGAACCCCCAACATGTCCCTTTCCTTGGCAGTGTGATGACTTTGTGACCGAGTATGAACCTTTGCTGCTGGAGCTGCTCATGGAGGCCATGGACCCTTCCTTCGTGTGCTCGGTAGGCCTCACTGGACCCCTGGGTCTTGTCAGCTGTGACCTCAGAGGGTCTGGGAGGTTTCTGACACGGCCAACAGCACCATGGTCCCGGTGCATGGTGGTGCAGTCCCTGCTGATTTTGGAAGCTGTCAGTCTCCGGTCTGAAGGGGACTGGTTGAACAGCTAACTCTTCCCTCTTGTTTTCCACACAGAAAATCGGAGCCTGCCCCTCAGCCTATAAGCTAATCTTGGGAACCGAGAAGTGTGTCTGGGGCCCCAGCTTCTGGTGCCAGAATATGGAGACAGCGGCCCGGTGCAATGTGAGTGCCTCGGGACCCGGCTACAGCTGGGTGGTTAGCAGGAAGGCCTTTCCTCCCTCACAGCCTTGCAGAGTGGGAGAGTGAGGCCGAGCTGCGCTGGCAACACACTTGTCCTGGGCCCAGGGAGGACTCAGTATCTTTTATCTCCAGTTCCCTTGGGACAGTTTCAGTCGCAAAGGGCTGCAGCAGCCCTGACCTTTGCACACATACTTTTGTGTCCCAGGGCACATTTGCCCTGGCCAGCCCAGGCAGTGCTTGAATAGCTCTTTGCCAGCCCTGGGGCCATGGCACTGGACCTTGCTGCTTCTTCTGGGTGGGGTGTTTGACCCGCCACTGTTGCTTAATGCTGCTTTGCACAACTTTTCCTTCCTCCCCATGGTTCCTTGTGACCTGTTCAGAGATGAGTCATCCTGACCACTGTGGGGAGGGCCAGAGAGGCCTACACTCTGGTCACTCCTTCGTCCATCTGGGCCCTGGCCCGTCTGTGATAGCAGTCCTCTCCATGCGGGACTGTGGTTTATCCTGTCTTGATGAATGGGCCAGGGGCTGTTTTGGGATAATATCCTGGGTCCTTTCAGCGGACATCTTGGTGGGGTGGGGTAGGGGTGGCTGATAGGTAAGGGATGTAGGAATGGAGTTTGTCTTTGAAAGCTTAAACTGTCTCCTTTTTTTCTGCCAGGCTGTCGACCATTGCAAACGCCACGTGTGGAACTAGCTTCCTAGCTTGCAGAGCCGCAGCCTCCTTTCCTACTTGTGGGTCTGGGGTAATGAACACAGATCGATTTGACTTGATTATAAATAGGACCCTCTCCTGCCCCCCCCCCTTATTGTAGCATTATTGTCATGGGGAAAGTGCTGTCTGCCCACTGACAGCCACTTGTGTCCCCTTTCTGCTGGATGAGATTTGGAGCCCGGGTTCCCAGTTGACCTTGCACACACCTGCTGTAGGAAGGGAATGAGCCAGAGGCAGCAGAGCTGTGTTGTGAGCCCTCGCAGATGCTTGGGGCCGTCAAAGATCCCACCTTTGTTTGGTCCCAAGATAGTTTTATGTGGAAAAGTTCAGAATAATGAGGCCTTTCAATAATGGAATTGCCACTGTAGTACAGAGATGTTTGGGAGCACGTGCTGGTGGTCTGGGGCATTTTGGTCCCTGGGTCCACCCTTCATTCTGCTCTCTTGTGTTTTCCTGCCAATGCTTGTCTGGGGAGGGGAAACTCCTTCTGAATGTCCTCTCCCTTCCCGGGTTCTGTGAAGGGCCTGGGGGCCCTCAGGCATGCTGCTGCCCCACGCTGTAGCTGCTGCCTTTCCCTTGAAAACATGGATGATGATCTGAGGGTCTGGGGCTTTGGTGACTGACTCCCAGGAGTCAGCAGGACAAGCATGTGCTGTTATTAAATGGACTAGATTTTCAGTTGTCTGTTTTGCACTAAAGTTTCTGTGACTTAATAAAGTACTGTTAACCATACCCAGGCCTTGTGTTTCTGTGCCTTAAGCTGGAAGGGTGTGCTCGGAGCCCACCACCCCTCAGCTCCTAACAGCCCTGTCCCCCTTCCCTCCCCCAGGACACCATAGGTTACCAGAGCCAGTGTGTTGCTGGTTCCTTGTGAGTTGCTTTTCTTTTTAAACAGAGCATTCCAGAAACTTCCAGTGAATTTCAATTAAACAAAAACAGGGGGGAAATAATTTAGAAAAGGAATACACACAAACACTCTACACTGAAAATCCGAAATGTCAGTCATGTCTCTAAGCTGAACACATCGGAAAGCCGGTGAGATGGAGCCAATGCCCGGTTGTCCATGTTGACTTGGTGGAGGTCAGGGAGCACCCGGATGTCCAGCCGGCAGGTGGCAGAAGTCACTGGCAGGCCCCAGGGGTGCCAGCCTTCTGCTCTGCAGTGGTGTGGGGAGGAGGGTCTTAGCTTCCTGGGCCCCCAGTGACCCTTCCCTTGTCTTTAGATGCTTGGTATTTTTTGTTTGGTTTTCTTAAAAAAATAACATTTATGAAGGTAGAGAACAGATGCCAAACCAGTGTGTGGCAAATGTAGACTCTGAGCAGCCACGCAGGCTGCCAAGCCAGCCCAGTTGGTCCCCGCACACTGGCCTGGGCCGAGCCGAGCCTGTGTTGCTGCCCTGGAGGCGGTGGCATCGGCCCGTGGTCACAGCTCCGTGATCTCCAGGGGACTTTCCATGATCACGTCCCGCAGCTTGTGCAGAGGCGTGGACTTGGCGGACTCCGTGCGTGCGTTACGCTCCAAGGCGGTGGCCTCGGCGGCCGTCAGTGTCTCCAGTGAGCGGCCCAGGCCCTTCTGGTCGTCCTCTGGCAGGCTGTTGAGGTCAGTGGCCAGCAGTGTGCCTGTGCTGCCGTGCACCACGTGGATCCCATCCAGCCCCTTGTGGCGGAAGCGCAGGCTGCCCTGGCCAGGGCTGCGGTCCCCCGGCTCCTCTTCCAGCTCTGTCTGGATTAGCTGTAAGAGGCCAAGACACCCCGGAGGCTCAACAGCCCCCAA
Organism: Zapus hudsonius; assembly: GCA_004024765.1. NCBI lineage: Eukaryota > Metazoa > Chordata > Mammalia > Rodentia > Dipodidae > Zapus > Zapus hudsonius. The sequence goes on from PVHP010019172.1 coordinate 17,817, forward strand.
GAGCTAAGTGCTGGGCCCGAGGTGTGAGCAGGTGGATGACTCCAGAGTCCTACTGACTGCCTGCTCCTTCCTACCTCACCAAGGAACCTGCCCAGCAGGCTTGTCCACTGGACTGTTTCTCAAATGGGGACAGAGGACAGTGCTGGATGTGTTTGTCCATGAGAAAGTGGACATCCCATGGGAGGCTTTGTATTCAATTTGTAATACTTCTGTGACACCATTTGTTGTCTGGCTTTGTAACCAAATTGGCGTCAAGCATGACCAGCAAGATAGAAGGTATCTGCAGAAGTAGACAAATAGGTCCAGAATGGACATAGGAGGCACGTAGGTAGTACTTGCTTCAGGCCTTTCCCCCTGGCAGCTTGTCCCTGGCTGCAGAGTGGTTCTTACATGGCCAAATTTTAAGACTCCTGACCAGGTCCCTAAAGTGAGTCATCCTCAAAGGTGGTGTGGGGTTTCTAGATTCTGAGAAACCCTTGAGCCTACCCCATTCCAAAGAAGGACCGTACTAAGCCCAGGAAACAGAGCCCCTATTCTGACTTCCTGGAACTATCCCCAACACGGGCCTTGGGCCTGGCTGATGGGCTCCAGAGAGTCAGGAGGATAGCAGGAGAGAGAAAACATCCCCAGGAATGGGGCACGGCACACGGGCACACAGCTCCCACACGCCCATGACTACCTCGCTACCTCAGAGATGGAGGAGTGGCAGGAGGAGGCTTTTTGCACCATCCGCTGTGCAAAGAGCTTTTTGAGGCGCAGGTAATCCTCCAGGACCACCTTGAGCAGCGAGCCCTGGGGGAGGGAGAGGGTTAACCCCCCCATCAAGACCCACCCCTGCCCTACCCCTTGCTCACTCCCAAGGGAGTCAGGGGTACCCAGGTATAACAGTCCTAGAGCAGAGAATGGGTATTGAGCCTCAGCCTCCTGCCTTGAAACCCCTGCAGGCTGGCACACTCCTTACCCACCCCTGTTCCGGCCTCTCTCTGGACCCTGGAAGGCAAGTCTAGATGAGCCTAGTTTCTACCTTCCTGGGTCCTGAGGAGGTCCTAGTTTAGCCAGGGTCTGGGTACAGGAATCTGCAAGAAGGCTCACCTTGATGGGCCCCTCACGAATGATCTGGCCCAGCTTGGCAATGTTGTCATATTCCTGGATGGCCGCCCGCAGGTATCGGTCATCATCAGGCTTGACCGCGGCTGGCTCGCGCCCAAAAGTTCCCTGGGGAGAGAGGACATTGGCTGGAGCAGAGGACATGCACAAGGGGAGAGGACCACCCCACAAAGACCCCCCCAACTCTGGCCACAGATGGTTTCCCCCACCCCCAGCTCACATGGGTGCGAGTGGGGCTGTTCCACAGGTCAGCGATCTCGCTCAGGTTCTCGGGCAGGTCATCTTCATGCTCGGCCTGCGCGGCCAGCTCCAGGTTCCGGCAGAAAGGGTCCAGCCACACGGGGTTGGCTCTAGAGTGGGGATGGGGTGGGACAAGGAGGAAAGATGACCCTCCCCCCATAGTGCCTTCCACGGGCCTGGATATGCAAAGCCCTGGTCGGGGTACCTATGAGTGCCTTTTCCCACACTAGGATCAAGAACCAAGGAAGCATGTCAGACTGGGTCAGGTTCACTCCCCACCCTCAACACACACACACACACACACACACACACACACACACACACACACACACACACACACACACACGTCCATGCATCAGGGTGCAAAAGCCCATGGCATTGTTTCTGAGGCTGCAGAGTAGTGACCAGACCGCCTGAGGGCGCCCGCGCTCCAGGTCTCACCCATCAAAGGAGTACTTGTTGGTATTGGGCATGTCCATGATATCTATGAAGCCGCGGTTCCCTGCAGGGAGAGGGTTAAGGTGAGGGGGCAAGGGGGACAGTCCCTTGAGGTGCCTGGGCCTCCTCCAGCCTTCACTCACCTGCAGAGCCAGCCACGATGGCCTTGAGCTTCCTCTTGTGTCTGGGGAGAGGCAGAGAGAGATGCCCAAAAGGGAGGCTGAGCTCTTGTCTCTGACCAGTGGCCCTGGCGCTTAATTGTCCAGGAGCAGGGTGGCCAGCCTGGCTCAGGGCAGGGGGAGGGGACACTCACACAGTCCTGTAGTACCAGTTCATGAGGACGAATAGCATGGCGGCCAGGAAGAGGAGAATGGCCAGGACAATGATCACCATCTGTGGAGACAGTGGGCCGCCAGCCATGAACAGGTGGGCTTGGGGACACAGGATGGACCCCAGGGGCAAGCGCATACCTGAAGGGCAGACATGTCATCCGGCAGCTTGACAGTGATGGCAGGTTGCACGTCGAGGACATTGTAGTTCCGGAAAAGGTTCCTCAGCTGTTCCTTGTTCTCATCAATCATCTGGATCACCCTGCATAAGGACCACCCAGGAGCTACCCTTACCCTGGGGCAGTGTTCACCCTTCTGCCCGGAAACCTCACAAGATGAAAGACACCCAGAAGAAGAGACCTTACAGAGTTCCTAGGCCTGCGACTTGGGTCCAACTGGGCCCCCATTGCAGGGAGAGTACCCTTCCCCTAGCTCTACCCACCTCGAGTGGGGAGCCTCACAGAGTGGGCCTGATGGTAGAGTTTGTGCCTCCTTTGGGGGTGTGCCCTCCCCAACAACAGGCAGGCAGGCAGGCAAGCTGTCTGAGCACAGGCCTCCACCCACCGATCCACGTCCAGGATGCGGTTGGTATCACGGTTCACCACGTGGATGAGCAGCTCTGTCTGTGCAAAGTTCACCCGTCCCTTCTTGTCCACGTGGAACTAGGAAAGAAGGGGGAAGAGGTATGGCCTCCGGGAAGGGGTGGGATGGACAGACTTTTTGCAGCAAAGCCTCCACCGTGCCCAGCAACAGAGTGATCACTATTAAATCTCTCTGACAACTGGGTACGGGTCACTCACTTGACCACACAGCTCGCTACCCACACTATGGGACGGATGAGGACATGGTGGCCTAGAGACCTGGGGGACCTTCCTCAAAGTCACGCAGCTAGGAAGTGATGGGCTTTTTACTCCCCCACCCCGTCTCCCCCCACTGCCTCAGCCCAAGGGTCCCCAGGGGCACCTGCACATCGTCCGTGTTGACAATGGCCCCGGTGATGTTGGATAACAGGCGGATGAACTCTTCCTCAAAGCCTCGCACACGGTCTGGGATCTCATTGATGACGATCTTGACCCGCTGGTCCTCCCTCAGGATGTAAATGCCGATGATGGCTGTGTCATTGTGGCCTGCCAGATCTCGGGCCACAATGTCTACCACGAAGTAGCCAGGGCTGTAGGCCATGAAGAGGTCAAAGGTGCGCAGGATGCCGTCCACACTCCCTGCAGAAGAGCCCAGGGGTGCAGCACAATGCAGGGGCCACCCAGTTCACTTCTGAATCTCCACGGCATAGAGCCAGGGCTCACTATGTAGCTCAGACTGGTTTGGGTAATAGAGGTTGGTCTCAGATTCTCTTGCTTGGTTTTATTTGAAGCAGGGTCTCACTCTAGCCCAGGCTGACCTGGAACTCACTCTGTAGCCCTAGGCTGGCCTCGAACTCACAATGATTCACCTATCTCAGCCTCTCGAGTTCTGGAACTAAAGGAGTGTGCCACCACACCTGGTAATGGCCCCCAAACTCTCCATTCTCTTGTCTCTGCCTTGTAGGTGCTGGGATTAGAGGTGTAATGTCACCGCTCCCTATAAAACCTCCTTGAACTATTGACCGTTTTTATTTAAACATTTTACATGTCAAACAAAATTTACCTGTGGGCTGTGCTGAACCAAAGATGACAAGCATGTGACTCTGGTGTCTCATGTGTCCTTCCCACGTACTGAACACATGAACATGAGAATTCCACAAGTACAGTAGAAAGATGACCAGAGATACTGCAGCCTAGACTTCTCTAAAAAGACAGTAGACCTGGGTTCAAAACCTGCCACTTTGTAGCAGTGTGACCTTTAACAAGCTCCTTAGCCTCTCTGTGCCTTGGTTTACTAAGGTAACATCAGTAGGCTGGAGAGGTGGCCCAGCGGTCTAAGTCCTTGCCTACAAAGTCTAAGAATCCTGGTTCGATTCCCCAGTACCCACGTAAAGCCATAGATGCACAAAGTGACGCATGTGTCTGGAGTTCATTTGTAGCAGCTAGAGGCCCTGGTGCAACCATTCTCTTTCTCTCTCTTTCTCTCTCTCTCTCTCTCTGCTTGCTAATAAATAAATAAAAATATATGTTTTTAGGGCTGAAGAGATGGCTTAGCTGTTAAGGCGCTTGCCTGCAATGCAGAGGACCTGAGTTCGATTCCCCAGTGCCCATGTAAAGCCAGATACACAAGAGGGCACATGTGTCTGGAGTCCATTTGCAATGGCTGGAGGCCCTGGCGTGCCCTTTCTCTCTCTCTCTCATAAATAAATAAAATATTTTTTAAAAAGAGTCAAAATTAAAAAAATATATATATATGTTTTTAAAAAATAGTTAACAGCAGTGAGAGATTCAAATGTAAACTGAGTGGCAATGCTTACCCATCATGCATGAGGCCCTGGGTTTGAGCCCTATCACCACATTAAAGAAAAAGCAGTGACAGGTCAGAGGTCAAAGGGAGGACCTCTGTGGCATATGAGCTAGACCTTGAAGGCCAGGGGCCTATCTGAGGTAGAGACGAGGCTTAGGAGAAATGAAGGCAGAGGGGTCATAGGCCCATGGATGGATGGGGAAGGACTGCCTGAAGCTGTTCAGCTTGGCTGGATTCGGAGCCTTTAAGGATGGTAGGGACTTTGAGGTTAGAAAGAGGGACTCCATATTGCCGGGCGTGGTGGCGCACGCCTTTAATCCCAGCACTTGGGAGGGAGGCAGAGGTAGGAGGATCACTATGAGTTCAAGGCCACCCTGAGACTACATAGTGAATTCCAAGGCAGCCTGGGCTAGAGTGAGACCCTTCCTCAAAAAAAAAAAAAAAAAAAAAAAGAAAAGAAAAAGAAAGAGGAGGAGAAGGAAGAGAAAGACAGAAAGAAAGACTAGAAGGAAGAATCTTCCTGGCATTCCAGATGTGTGCGGCTAAGGAGTCTATCGAAGGGGAAGGAATGGGTCAAGGGAACCTTCTAGGGCCTTCCCAGAGTCTCCACCATTCACACAAGCAAAGACTCAAGCAAACATGCCTATTTCTACCTGTCATGACGGATCTGCAGTGCCTTGTACAACGCCAGACACACGGGAGTGTAAGGGGCACAAATGAAAAGATGGGGGTGTCGTGTATTGGAGAAAGGGAACGGGGAGAAGGATGGATAATGCATCATAGGAGAAGGGGCGAAGGAAGAGAGAGCAGATGCCAAGATGAACGAATGGACAGAACAGAGACACGGATAAACAGAAGGCTGACACCCAGGTCCCGTGGCGCTCACACACACCATCTCTCCAGACCCCAGTCCACACATGCCTCCTACCCATGGTGAAGACCTGGCCCACATCCTCAGAGTCATTGGCGAGGGCCCGAAAGTAGTGGATGGCCAGGATGCCGTAGAAGACCAGGCTATTGTTGCCGATGTCTGCATCCAGGGCCAGCACCTGGATCAACTCCGAGCCCACCTTGGCATCCGTGGCCACTCCTGTGGGAATGAGCAGACCACGTAAGTGGCAGGAAAAGAAGCCCTCATGCCCCTGGGCCCCAGACAGCTGCCTGCACCTGCGGTGTACTCAGCCTTGGTAAAGCGTGGTGGCTGGTCGTTGATGTCCTCCAAGACGACGCGCACCTCCTGCAGGGTGAGGTCAGCCAGCAGGTCGAGGGCTGGGGAGGGTCCGTGGGGAGGGGTCCAGCTGCGATTGCTGGATGCCTTAACGACGAAGGAGAAGGTGGCTTCCCGCTCCCGATCTAAGTCTCTCAGGACCAGCAGGCGTCCATCCGGCTGCAGGTGGAAGTTGTTCTCCTCGTTGCCGGCTGTGGGGAGACATGGCACAGGGTGAGGTATTTGGGGGTCCTCTCCAGCTCCGGGGCAGGTGGGGCACTGGGTTCTGTGGGCCCCACCTGCAATGAAGTAGTACACGATGGCATTGGAACCCTCATCTGCATCCACGGCGCCCGTCACGTTGCCCACGAGGGTCCCACGGGGTGAGTGCTCGGGTACCGTCAGCAGCTGGTACTGGGGGCTCCCCTTCTGCAGGGGATGAGGTTGTTATAGAAGGCCCAAGCTGAGCCCTGGCCAGAGAACCTCAAGAGGACATTCAAGTAGAACCCCTGGAACTGAGCTCTGTCCCTGGAAATGTCACCTCAGAGATGCTCTCTGTGAGGACAGGGCTGGGCTTGGCACCTTCTCTGACCCATCCCCAGCACCCGAGTGCATGTTTGAGGGGACCTTTGTACTATTTTGTTCTTTGTCTTTTGGAGGTAGGGTCTCCCTCTAGCCCAGGCTGACCTGGCACTCACTCTGTAGTCTCAGGCTGGCCTCGAACTCACAGAGATCCTCCTACCTCTGCCTCCGAGTGCTGGGATTAAAGAGGGGCACCACCATGCCCGGCTGTACTCTGGTGCCACCCGAACCCAGGCTGTCCTTGAACTCATGACAATCCTCCTATCTCAGTCTCCAGAGTACTGGGATTTTAGGTATGAGCCACCACACCCAGATTTCAATGTTTGCACACTTTAGTGCACATAACTTTCAAGGGACATCTCTTATGGACACACCAAGGAAGTCGTGTCAAGGGACCCTCCACCCTGCTGTCCACTTTTGGCTCAGTTTCAACTCAATATGTCAGAGCTGTTTTTCATGCTCTGCGTGTGCACATGTGCACACAAGTTCAAGGACACTGGGTAATTTTTGGTCTACTCTTTGGGTCACTGGATAGTATGTTGAAATAATGGCCAACTTAGCACATCTTAGATCCTTAGAAGAGGGATCCCTGTAAGCGCATGGCAACCAAGTGTGATCAGGTGGTGTGTCCATCTGTGGGCTCACAGATAGTGAGTCCCTTTAGGGAGTATGACAGGCACGGGGGGGGGGAATGGGTGAGCTCACGGGAGGCCTCACGAAGAGGGGTTCATTGTCATCGATGTCCTCCAGGGCCACCTGTAGAGGCTGCATGGTCTCGTAAGGTACAGGCTGACCTAGGTCACTGGCCACCAAGATGAGCTGGAGGCAGAGGAGTTCAGTCAGAAGGGAAGGGCTTGGCTAAGGGCCTCAAGGGAGCTCCCTGGGACAGGTCCCCCCAGAAGTCTGCCTGAGTCTGCCCCATTTCTGCCCCTTACGCTGTACATCGCTTGCTTCTCCCGGTCCAGCCGCTGTGCTGTCTGGATGAGGCCACTGATCGGGTCGATGGTGAAGTACTCCCAGTCACGGTTTCCTGCTGTCTTCAGAAAGCTGTAGCGCACGGCCCCATTGAGACCCTCGTCCTTGTCAGTGGCGTAGACCTCGTACACGTTGGAGCGAAGTGGGATTTCCTGGGAGGGGATGGGAGGAGATGGCTGGATATCAAGAGGCTGAGCCAGGTGTGGTGGCGCAAGCCTTTAATCCCAGCCCTCGGGAGGCAGAGGTAGGAGGATCACCATGAGTTCGAGGCCACCCTGAGACTACTCAGTGAATGCCAGGTCAGCCTGGGCTAGAGCGAGACCCTATCTCGAAAAACCAAAAAAAAAAGAAGCTGAGCGCCTCATAGAACTTCTGCCCTCTCTCCAGCTGAGAGGAGCGTCCGTACCACCTGCCAGGGCCATAGGGTGTGCCTGCCTGCCTGCCTGGGCTCTTCTGGGGCTCCAGCATCTGCGGTTTCCCCTTTTCCTCTCCCTCGTCCACCAACATAAACTTCAGGCGCTTTTGGTATGACCATCTCCTACACCCATCTCATTCCCCATCAGCAGAGAGCGAACCCCAAAGCAGAGGCCATAGCTGCCCTGTGTCCCACATCTGTCTCGCTCTCTCTACTACTCCAATTACAGAAACCCTGGATGTCCCCAAACAACACCATCTATCCAATAAGTACCCTCAAAATCAAGACACGCAGATAGAGTGGCTACGTATTGGTCACTTGGCTCTATACCAATGCACTGTGGAATCTGGACGGGACACTCCACCTCTCTGAGCCTCAAGCACCCGCATTCCCTGGAATTCAGACAAAGACAACAGAAACCTGATTGAGGGGACGGGAGAGATAGCTCAGTGCTTAAAGACACGTGCTTGCAAAGCCTGACAGTCCAGGGCTGGACAGATGGATCAGCAGTTAAGGCACTTGCCTCCAGTGCCTAAGGCTCCCGGTTCAATTCCCCAGGACCCACATATGCTAGACCCACAAGGTGGTGACCCTGGTGATCTCTCTCTGTCTCTCTATCTCTCTATCTCTCTCTTGAAAAATGAATAAATAAAATATTAAAAAAAAAAAAAAGCCTGACAGTCCAGGTTCGATTCCCCAGTACCCACATAAAACCCGATACACAAAGTAGTGCATGCATCTGGAGTTCGTTCCCAGCAGCAGGAGTCCCTGGTGTGTCCATTCTCTCCTTATCTCTCTCAAATAAATACATATTAAAATACACACACACAACCTTTATTTTTTCTAAAATTCTGTGGGCTGGGAAGATGGCTCAGCTGTTAAAACATATAAGTGGGGTGCAAAAATTAATACAAGTGTCTGGAGTTTATTTGCAGCAGCCAAAGGTCCTGGTGCTCCCAGGTGCACGTGCACACACGTGCAAATAAAATATTAAATACTTAAAAACCCTAATTGAAGTCGTACATTGGCTAAAGCCTCCCTGGACAAATGATCAAGAGTGTGGCTCTTTGCTTTTAGTTTAAAAATTCTTGCTCAGCATGGCTTCATTGTGTACTCATTGTGCATGACAGCCAGGAACTCCAAATGGCAGCTTCATCTAATTAATAAAAAGTGGGATGACAGAGAGATAATTACTTTCTAAACGCTGGTTGTTCAGGAGACAGGGATCTTCCCAAATACAGAGCTCTTGAAGGAAAAACCTAGTAAATGGGGCCTTTGGTGTGGAAAAGAATTAGATTCTTATTAATTTATGCCCTGCCTTCTTCCAAAAGAATGATTTGAAGCAGCTGAATATATGAATTACAATAAGATTGAAAGTGTGCGAAAATTAGGGTAAAGGAAAACACACACACACCATGGTGGGTAGGATGATGCCTAGAGCCTCTGCAGAGTCATTTAAGGTGAGCTGACCTCGGTGAGCTCCCTAGCAAGACAAGCAGAGAACCCCCAAGTCACCACAGATGAGAAGAAGTACAGTGTTAGCCCTGGGAACATTTTTTCCTATTGGGGCCTCAAAGAGGAGACGGAGGAGTGACCTGATAGTCAGCCCTGATTTCTCAGATGTAGAGACTGGCTGAAGTTCAGGAGCCAAAAGACAAGTTAGAGACACCCCATCTATACCAAGAAACATTTGGGGGTCTTAGGAGAAAGAGGGGAAGAATAGGGCATTCCCCCTGATTTTTTTTTTTTTTTTGGTTTTTCGAGGTAGGGTCTCGCTCTAGCCCAGGCTGACCTGGAATTCACTGTGTAGTCTCAGGGTGGCCTTGAACTCACGGCGATCCTCCTACCTCTGCCTCCCAAGTGCTGGGATTAAAGGCGTGCACCACCACGCCCGGCTTCCCCCTGATTTAATGTGGCCATTGAAACCAAGAAATGAGAACAGAATTTCACAGCTTCTGAAACCCAGGTCACTCTCCCCTTTTAGGACAGGGGTCAAGGACAAAGATCTTGTTAGGAGAGGAGTCAAGGCCTGGGTGGTCAGGCTGGGTGGTTAGGCGGCTCATGACCAGCTCCAGGCTGCCCACACTTCAGGGTCAGCCAGGGATAGCAGACATACGGAAAGGCCGGGGATTTATTTTGAGATGTCTGGGGGAAGTGGGTGGCAGGGCGGCAGGGCCTAGCAACAAGAGATGGGCATGTACTATTATTATCCTGCTTAGAGATGAAAAGACTCAGAGAAGCCACTTGGTCAATGATCATCCCATAAGGTCATTTGTCTGACACGCCGGAGTTGCACTTGAACCCAGGTCTTTTGCTAGTACAGCCCACACTACTAGACATCACTTAAGTCTGTTCTGTGTAGCACGGGGCAAGTCTGCTCCCTTGTGAAGCCTCAGTTTTCCAACCCAGAAAATGGGCTCTTTGAAATCTCCTGGGCTGTAACTAGAGGACTAGGTGGCAAGCTACATGTGGGCAGGGGATGCCAGTGGGCAGCAAGTCTGGGGCAAGGATTACCTCTCTGATGTGCAGGACCGTCCCGTTGGGTGGGCGCACGAAGACGGGGCGGTTGTCATTGACATCGATTACCTCCACCAGGAGCATGGTGGTACCCCAGAGTGGGGGCTGCCCACCATCCGTGGCCACCACAGTCAGGTTGAACCTCTCATAGGACTGCAGGGGCCGCTGTGTGGTCACCAGGCCGGAGTCCATGTCCACGTGGAAAGCCTCTGGCAGGGCAGGGATGAGGGCAGGAGGGTATGGCCTTGCTGAGACATCTTCCTTCCTGTCCCTCCTCCCCTCCCTTGGGCTTGGGGCTGCAGATACAGAAGCCTGCTTCTCCCCACCCCATAAGTCCTTCTGGGTGGCCAGGCTGCATACCCATGCCAGGCCCCTCGAGTGAGTAGGCCAGCTGCCCATTGGAGCCCTCATCCTGGTCAGTGGCCAGCATGGTGATAACCGAGGTACCCGCAGGCTCATTCTCATACACGCTCGTGCTGAACTGTGGCTTGGAGAATTGTGGCCGGCAGTCATTGACATCCAACACTTGGATCACCACCTGCGGGGGTGGGGTGGGGGGGTCAAGGTCAAAGTTCAGAAACATAATAGAGGCTGCCCCAAGGGACCAGTCACACAGGGTTACACAGGGTGGGCTAGAGGAGGAACAAGTGGCACCCTGGGAGGAAGGTACTGTCTTCTACTTTTTATTTTAATGAATTAATTTTGTTTTTCCAGGCAGGGTCTCACTCTAGCCCAGAGTGGCCTCGAACCCATGGTAATCTTCTACCTCTGCCGAGTGCTGGGACTAAAGGCGTGCGCCACCACACCTGGCTCTTCTACTTTTTAAACAATTTTTATTTATTTGCAAGCAGAGGGAGGGAGGGAGAGAAGGGGAGAGAGAACCTGAGAGAGAATGAATGGGCACGTGCAACCAGGACCTCCAGCCACTGCAAACAAACTCCAGGTGCATGCATCACTTTGTGCATTTGGCTTTACATGGCTACTGGGGAATTGAACCCAGGCCATCAGGTTTTGCAAGCAAGTGCCTTTAACTGCTGAGCCCTCTCCCCAGCCGTCTTCTACTTTTGTTTATGTGTTGTTTTGAGGCAAAGTCTCAGAGCTGAGGATGTAGCTCAGTAGCAGGTGCTTGCCTAGCGTGCATGGTGAAGCCCTGGGATCCCCAATACCACATAAGCTAGCTGTGGCAGTGTATGCCTGTAACCCCAAAACTCAGGAGGCGGAGTCAGGAGGATCTGGAATTAAAGGTCATTCTTGACTATGCAGTGAATTCAAGTCAACCTTGTTTCAAACTCCCGTTCCTCCTGCCGCGGGCTCCTGGGTGCGAGGGTTAAGGCTGTAGATTGCCATGCCTAGCAGGCACTGTCTTTGAATGTGCTGGAATCTGACCTCAGGTCCTTTGTGGAAGCCCCTGAGCCTCAGTTTCCTTAGCTGTGCAATGGGAACAAAGTATCTTCTCTGCTGGGTCTTGGCACCGCTCTCTCACACAATTCTTTCTGCTAGATCATTTCTCCCGCTGGCTGCCTGGCTAGGACGGGTGTCCAAGTGTTCTCAGTGTCAAGCACCAACCAGTGCCTGGCTTCGGTAAATACTCAGCAAGTAAGTCACCTGGGCAGGTGACCTGACCCTGCAGCAGGAGCCTTCACTCAGTCCTCCTGATTTGTCTTCTCCTTCTCACAGTGGTCTCGTCGGGTCCAGCTCTAGTCTCTGTATTTTGACTAGAATTTATCCCTGGCAGAATCTTGGCTTCCTCTGCTGCTCCCAAAGCTCAGGGCAGGTCTTATGAACCCATGAGACCTTCTGAACCTTTTTTTCCCTTTTATTTTTTAGGCAGGGTCTCACTGTATCCCAGGCTGACCTGGAACTCACTCTGTGGTCCCAGGCTGGCCTTGAACTCATAGAGATCCTCCTAGCTCTGCCTCCCTGAGTGCTGGGGGTTAAAGGCGTGCACCACCATGTCTGGCTATTTCTGAGCCTCTTCTTATTGTATCATCATCACAGTTCTGCTGGCAGTGACTCTGAGGACCCCCTTCCCTGCACAAAGTTTTCCTAAGTTCCCTGATTCCCTGAGGCTGCACTCCTAAGGCTTCTGCTGTAGAGCTCAGAGAGGCTCGCTGACATACACAGTGAGCTCAGCTAGTAACCCAAGATCAAGAGAATCTTTCTGGGTCCTTCAGCTCCTCATCTCCCCACCCTTCTGGACAGTTTCCTTTGTATTACTAGAGAGAAGGCTAATGAGACAGCAAGGTCTTGAGTCTTAGAACTCTTAAGGAATAGAGAGATCCATAGAAAGAGAGAGAGAGAGACAGACAGAGAGAGAGAGAGAGAGAGAGAGAGAGAGAGAGAGAGAGAGAGAGAGAATTGATTGATTGAACATGGGTGCACCAGGGTCTCCAGACACTGCAAATGAACTCCAGATGCATGTGCCACTTTGTACATCTGGCTCTATGTGGATACCAGAAAATTGAACCCAGATTGGCAGGCTTTGCAATGCCTTTGACCATTTAGCCATCTCCTTGGCCCGTGGAGCCCGTGAACTTAATCCCTTTTTAATATGTTTTTAAGAGCGGTAAATAAGGAGCTGGAGAGATGGCTCAGTGGTTAAGGTGCTTGCCTACAAAGCCCAACAACTCAGGTTTGATTTCCCAGTAGTACCCTGCCTTCCTGAGCCACAGCCATTGGGCCCTACCAGCCCACCTCCACCTTATCCTTGCCACTGTACCTCTCAGGGGGCCAGATAGCCTTGTTCCTGCCCACAACCGGCACTTCCCATGGATCTGGCTTGCTGCCCCACAACCCCAGCCCTTGGCATCCCTGGTCCAGGTTGGTTCCCCTCACCTGTACAGAGTTTTCTCGACGGTTGCTGGCTATGTCACCAGGGTTGTCTTTGGCCAAGGCAGTCAGGATATAGTGATCCTTCTTCTCCCGGTCCAGAGGGGACAGCACGTAGATGTCACCCTGGCAGGGGAGGGTAGTTTTAGGGTGAGGGAGGCTTCATCAATTCAACGTAGGGACTGAGTCTCTGCTCTCTCCAGGCACTTTTGGGGTCTGGGTATGCACTGAAAAACACTGGTACAATGTGGCCCTCCCATTTGGGGGGCTCTCCTTGCCCTTACTACCCTAGAGGTGGGAAAACCAGCCCCAGGCAGGCTTGAGCCAGTGTGAGTGACTAGTGTGAGTGTCCAAGTGTTCTCAAAGCCAAGCACCAGTTTTGACTGTTTACACTGAGCCGGGGGCAGGGGCAGAGAGATTCAGGGTGGAAGGAAGTCCAATCTCTGCAACTGAGGAAGGCCACGCTGGCCACCCCTCCCCTAGGCCACAGGGCTCTCCTGACATTTAAAACACAGCTTCTTAAGGCTGAAGAGATACCTCGGCGGTTAAAGGTGCTTGCTTGCAAATCCTGCAGACCAGGGTTAGATCCTCAGTAAAGTCAGATGCACAAAGTGGCCCATGCATCTGGAGTTCATTTACAATGGCAAGAGGCCCTGGTGCACCCATTCTCTCCCTCCCCCTCCCTTTCTGTTTGCAAGTAATAAAAATATTAAAATAAAAACATTTTTGTAGCTTTCTGCATCTAAAAAAAAGAAAAATTACAGTTTCTGAATCAATGAGCAGACATTTGAAGCATCCCCTATCTTTTTCCCTGAGTTTCTGCTCACACACTTTCCACAGACTCATGGGAACATGGACACCTCTGGGGTGTCTTTCCTCTCTTACCATTGAGTACCGGGCCATGTATACAGTAGGTACTCAAACACTAAGCTCACTTTCCACAGAGTTCCCCAGCCTCTTGAGAGTCTCAAAAAGCCATTCCAGGCTGTCGACAAAGCGCCCGTCTTGCAAGCACGAGGTCCTAAATTCAATCCCTAGAAACCAAACCTAGATGCTGGGTGGGATGGCGCCTACTTGTAATCTTAGTGTGGGGAAGGGAGACAGGGGTTCCCTGGAGTTCCCTGGTCAGCCAGGCTAGCCAATGAGAGACCTTGTAGCAAGAAAAGGTAGATTGCCAGGCGTGGTGGCGCACACCTTTAATCCCAGCACTCGGGAGGCAGAGGCAGGAGGATCGCCGTGAGTTCAAGGCCACCCTGAGACTGCATAGTGAATTCCAGGTCAGCCTGGGCTAGAGTGAGACCCTACCTCAAAAAACCAAAAAAAAAAAAAAAAAAAAAAAAAAAAAAAAA
>PVHP010019173.1:0-32154 GCA_004024765.1 Zapus hudsonius
AAAAAGAGAACATGCCAGGGCTTCTTGCCCCTGCAAATGAACACCAGGCACATGGGCCATTGTATCTGGCTTACGTGGGTTGTGGGTACTGGGGAATTGAACCAGAAGCAGTAGTTTTTACAAGCAAGTGCCTTTACCAGCTGAGCCATCTGCCAGCCCATAAATTTTAATGTCAGATAAGCAACAAGTAATTTTTTAGTATAAATGTACTGATATTACTTGGGGCCATCGATAGTAAGTAATAGTTTATCTGAAATTCAAACTCAGCAGAGTGCTAGGCGTTCAATTTAGAATGTCCTGAAGTCTGCATGTGTTCAAGACTGGCTTCCAGTGTGACACCATAGGAGAACAGCAGAAGCTCTTGAATGGAGGAGCTGGAAATCATAGGTGTCAGAGGCATGACCCTCAAAAGCAGTGCGGGATCCTGGCTTCCTCCACTTTTACTTCTGGGCTCTCCTGAGGTCAACGACCTCCTCTACCACATGCATCTGCCATGTGTCACCCCAGGCTCAAAGCAACAGGGCCCATCAGTCATGGATGGAAGCCTTCAAAATTATGAGCCAAGGGTGGGAAAGATCGTTCAGCAAATAGCACTTGCCTGCAAAGCCTAATGACCTGAGTTTGATTCCCCAGTACCCACGTAAAGCCAGATGCACAAAGTGGGGACATGCATCCGGATTTCTTTTACAGAAGCTGGAGTCTCTGGTGCACCTATTCTCTCTGACTCTCTTCTCTCTCTCTCTTTACCTCTCTGCTTGCAAATAAATAAATAAAAATATTTTTAAAAGCTATCAGTCAAAATAACCTTTCCTCTTTATAAGGGGATGATCTCAGGTGTTTGTTACAGTGACAGGAAGCTGACTAACACCAGGAACCCTGTAGTTTCATTTCCATCCTCCCCCACTTTTTTTCTCTGAATAATAGTCCTAAAGAGAAGGTGTGGGCAGCCCTGTCTCCAGCCAGCTGGATCCACACTGCCTGTCTATAATTCAGGAGGAGAAATTACCTATAATCTTTTTATTATTCATCTGTCGCTGAGTCTGGGCTGGGATTTAGTGCTTGCTTGCCATTCATAGCCCATTCTTTCTGTCCCTCATGAGTGCTGATAACCCTGTTAACAGAGAGATAGGGGAAAATCCTTAGCTGCAGGAGAGAAGGGAGAATTTGCAGGCACTCAAGAATTAAATTTTCCTGATGTTATCTGTTCCCTGAGCCATCACCGACTTGTCACTGACATCTTTAGCCACGAGGATAATTGCAGTGGGGTCACCCAGAGGAAGAGCCGCACCTGTCTCTGTCGAGACAGCCATCCAGAGAGGCTGAGTCACACTGGTTGAGAGCCTGAGCCCAGAGGTGGCCTCAGGTGGCGGCAGAGACATGACATAACACAGGGATACACTAGACACCTCCAGACTCACCAGTCCTACAAAGCATTCACTTGCCAAATCCATGGTTCAGAACTTCTGCCCTTGGGTCTCAGCAAAGTTGTTTCCAGCAATATCATCCCATCATTCCTTGGGCCTGGTTTTCCCTTGGCCCCTGGAAGATGCCACCCCCAGCCATTGGCTCCACTGGGGGGAACCCAGCTGGATGGGACTTGGCTTCTGTGCTTTGGGAATTAACATTGTGTGTGTGTGTGTGTGTGTGTGTGTGTGTGTGTGTGTGTGTGTGTGTATGTGTGTGTTGTGATGTAGACACAGAGACAAGAAACAAGTCAGTAAATATACAGGATAATTTGTGGTAGTAAGCCCTATAGGGGAAAGACACGACGGGGAAGCGATGGTGGGCCATCTCAGGCGAGGTTGCTCGGGGAATTGGGCACGGCTGGCTTTGCAAAGCCCTGGAGCAGAGCCCTGGTCCAGTGTAGAGGTTTCAAGAGAGGCAGGGGTTGGAGTGCTTCAGACAGAGAGCCCATGGGAGTCCTAAGTGGAAGCTGGAGGAAAGGAGTGGGAAAGGCTTCTGAGAGGTGAACTCGGGGGTCATAGAGCAGCTCACAGGTTTGATCAGGAATTAAAATAATTTTGGGCTGGGCATGGTGGCGCACGCCTTTAATCCCAGCACTCGGGAGGCAGAGGTAGGAGGATTGCCTAGAGTTCAAGGCCACCCTGTGAATTCTACATAGTGAATTCTACATAGTGAATTCCAGGTCAGCCCAGACTAGAGCGAGACCCTATCTCGAAAAAACAAAACAAAAAAAATTTTGCTTGTATGCGTGGTGTGTGCATGTGTATGTATGTTCCCTGAGTCACTCCGAGCGTACCTGCAATGGATGGAGTGTGGCGCTTCATTGCTCTGTTATCTATTCCTTTTTATTATTTTATTATTTTTATTTAGTTACTTGAGAGAGAGAGACAGAGACAGAGGCAGAGAGAGGCATGCCAGGGTCTCCTGCCACTGCAAATGAACTCCAGATGCACGGGCCACGTCATGCATCTGGCTTCACATATCTGTTGGGGAATCAAATTCAGGCCATCAGGCTTTGCATGCAAGTGACTTTAACCATTGAGCAATTTCTCCAGCCCATCTTTCACCCCTTCTTCTTTGAATTGGAGTCTTACTGATTTACTGATCCTGGAGCTTGCATTTATTTATTTATTGATTGATTGATTGATTGATTGATTGCAATAGGATCTCACTTTAGCCCAGGCTTGCCTGGGACTTACAGTGATTCTCCAACCTCAGCCCCTGAATGCTGGGATTAAAGATGTGTACCACCACTTCTGACGTTCTTTCTTCTTTTGTTTTTTGTATTTTTTTTCTAGGTTGGGTCTCACCCTAGTGCAGGCTGACCTGGAACTCGCTCTGTAGTCCCCGGCTAGCCTCAAACTCAAACTCACAGCAATCTTCCTACCTCCTCCTCTCAAGTGCTGAGATCAAAGGCATGTGCCATCAAGAGGTTTTAAGTTGGGAAGTGATAAGGCCTAGTTTTTCCCTCTACCAGGTACAAGGAAGACTGGGGACTCCAGAATGGAAGCATCTCCCCCTTGCCCCTGGCTGTTAGAAGTTATTGCAGTGTCTTAGGGAAGAGATGATGGTGACCTTGGACTAAGACAGGACAACATGAATGGTCAGATAATACTACCTTCTATGATTTGGATGTGGGTTGTTCTCCAAGGGTTGGAAGATTAGTCCCCAGTGGAAGGTGGTGTGGGATCTTTAAGAGGTGGGGCTGACCTGAATTTCATCCCCAGAACCCATGAAAGAAAAGCTAGAGGTGGTGGTATGCACTTGTAATTGCTGTGCTGAGGAGGTGGAGACAGGAGGATCCCTGGCTCTACGGGTCAGCCAGTCTAGTCTGCTTAGTGAGTTTCAGGCCAATGAGAGACTGTCTCAAAAGAACATGAATAGCATCTAAGAGGAGTGACACCCAAGGTTGTCCTTTGGCTTCCAAACACACACACAGATACATGTGTACCCACACACAAGTTGTCACAGACACGTTGGGATCACAGATGCATGTGTTACATAAAGCATCTGGCTTTATGTGGGCACTGGGGAATTGGATCCTGGGCTGGCAGGCTTTGTAAACACGCTCCTTTAACCACTGAGCAATCTCCCAGGCCCTTTCTTTTGTAAAAAATTTATTTATTTACAAGCAGAGAAAGAGAGGGAGAGGAAGAGGGAGAGAAGAAAGAGATGGAGAGAGAGAGATAGAGAGAGAGAGAAATTGAATGGACACATCAGGGGCTCTTGCTGCTGCAAAGGAACTCCAGATGTGCATCTGGTTTTACAAAAGTACTGGGGAGTTGAACCTGGGCCATCAGGCTTTGCAAGCAAGTGCCTTTGACCACTGAGAAATCTACCCAGCCCCTTTACTTTTTCTTTTCTTTCTTTTTTATTTTTAATTTTTTTTTTTTTTGGTTTTTCAAGGTAGGGTCTTTTTTTGGCCCACTATGTAGTCTCAGGGTGGCCTTGAACTTGCAGAGGTTCTCCTATCTCTGACCCCCCCCCCAGTGCTGGGATTAAAGGCATGTACCACCATGCCCTGCTACCCAGCCCTTTTCTTATGACTTCTTGAGCTCCAAATACAATGGCATTTGTTGGCTTGCCATCCACCTGGATGCCCAGCAGTATCTCACAGTATTCCTTACCTTCTACCTCTGTTCGCTGGGCCTTCCTCTCTTTCCACGTCTGCATTTCTCCATAGCACTCAGGACCCCTGGTGATCTGGAATTGTGTATCTGTCAGCCTTATATCCTGTGATTTTTCTTCATGGAGCTTTGATTCCAGAATATTCCCTAGCCATCTTCATTCTTGGTCATGTAATGGATTTCTGATTCACCTTCGGCCTAAAAATTCCTGTGGAATTCCTTTGTGTGTAAGTAGGAAGACTTGCTTCTTGGAGAGCTTTCTGAAATTTTGCTTACCTGAACATCTCTATTAGTAAAGAATATTGAATTAAAAGGTTGAGGAATTTACTTTGGCTATTATTTTTCTCAAAAACTTTGAAATGTAATTATATTCCCTCAGGTCTCTGTTATGACTGTTGTAAAGTGATTATCTTTTCTTTTCTGGGATCCCAATCAAACCTAGTACATTTCACAAGCCCATTATTCTCTCTTTTGCCTCTTCTTCCCCTTCCATTCTCTTCCTCCCCTTCTTCCTCCTCCTTCTCTTCCTCCTCCTTTTTAAATCTCTGTGGTTTGTGAATAGTCCCCTCTGGCCAATCTTGCCCTCCAACAGTTCTTTTACTTCTCTGGTTTTTTCTTCTTTTTTGTTGTGTGTGTGTGTGTGTGTGTGTGTGTGTGTGTGTGTGTGTGTGTGTGTCTCCCCAGGCAGGGTCTCCCTCTACCCAGGCTGACCTGAATTCATGATGTAGAACTCATGACCGTCCTCCTCTTACCTCTGCCTCCCAAGTGCTGGGAATAAAGGTGTACACCACCATGCCTGTATTCCCTCCCACGGAGTGGGCCTCCAGTCCAATTAGAGAGCACTCGGTTTCCCCTACAATAGAGATACCACTATTGACACATTTGGCCTGGTTAGCCCATCTTTTAAGGTTTGCAAGATCCACTGCTGTTCACCACCATTGATGACTTCTTTCTCCCATAGGGCTGCAGGCAGCCATAGCTTTTTCCAGCTTTCTGTCAGCTGGTTAACAGGGAGGAGGATTCCATCTCAGCTCCAGCTTGATTTCACCTGACTGAATTTTTTAAAAAATATATATTTATTGTCCATAATGAGTTACATTATTTAGTGGGCAAACAATGCGTTGTTATCCTGAATTCCCCAATTCCCCCCCCCAACTGAATTTTTGATCCTCCTGACTCAACCTCCCAAGTTCTACCACACCCACTTTTAGCATGCTCTTTTACCAAGAAGACTTGTGTCCATAACTTCTGGAAAAATGTATTGATTGTTTCTTTTTTTTTTCTCTGGTTTTTTAAGGTAGGGTCTCGCTCTAGCCCAGGCTGACCTTCACTATGTAGTCTCAGGGTGACTTTGAATTCATGGCAATCCTCCTACCTCTGCCTCTGTGCTGGGATTAAAGGCGTGCGCCACCACACCCGGCTATTGACTGCTTCTTTTTTTTTTATAATTTTTTAATTTTTATTTTATTTATTCATTTTTAAGCAGAGAGAGAGAGAGAGAGAGAGAGAGAGAGAGAGAGAGAGAGAGAGAGAGAGAGAGAGAACCACCACCTTGTGGGTCTGGTTTATGTGGGTACTGGGGAATTGAACCCGAGGCCTTAGGCACTGGGGGCAAGTGCCTTACCGCTGAGCCATCTCTCCAGCCCTGATTGCTTCTTAATAAACTCTCTTTACTGTGATATTAGAACTCATGGACTGAATCACTGTTTTCTGTTCTTTAAGATTATTTATCTTTCTAGTCTTTTTTTGGAGGTAGGGTCTCACTCTAGCCCAGGCTCACCTGGAATTCACAATGTAGTCTCAGGGTGGCCTTGAACATGGTGATCCTCCTACCTCTGCCTCTGGAGTCCTGGGATTAAAGGCATGCACCAACACACCTGGCTCCTTTTAAAAAAATTATTTATTTACAAATAGAGAGAGAAAGATAGAGAGAAAGAATGGGTAAACCAGGGCCACTAGTCACTGCAAATGAAGTCCAGATACATGTGTTATTTTGTTCATTAGGCTTTGCCTGTAAGTGCCTCAACCACTGAACCATCTCTCCAGCCCTGTTTTTCTTACAGTCTATATATTAAAAAAATTCTCAGCCGGGTGCACGCCTTTAATCCCAGCACTCGGGAGGCAGAGGTAGGAGGATTGCCATGAGTTCAAGGCCACCCTGAGACTACATAGTGAATTCCAGGTCAGCCTGGGCTAGAGTGAGACCCTACCTCAAAAAACCAAAAAAAAAAAAAATTCTCATACTCTTTCCTGTTATCTGAATTTTTTTCTTTAAGAGTTTCACTGATGCTGTTTCAGTTACCTTTTCGCCTCTGCGATCAAATTCCCTGATATGGACGACATAAAGGAAGTTTCAGAGGGCTGAGCCCACCATGATGCCAAAGGCATGATGGAATAGTACTTCAGTTCACATTATGGTGGGCTAGGAAGCAGAGAGTGAGACAGGAAGTAATCAGAAATCATAACTCCAAGAACCCACTCCCAGTGACCCACTTTCTTCAACAAGACCCAACCATTCAGTTTCCAGAACTTCCCAAAATTGGCCACCCTGTGGGGGACCAAGCTTTCAGATCATGGGCTCTAGGGGATATCATATATTCCACACTTAACAGATGCTCTGTGTTTTATCATACCTCTGAAGATATATTTAAGTCTTATTCTATTCCCTCATTGTTTCTATTTCTGAAAACAATTTTTCCCTTCCATTTATTTCGGCCTTTTTGGGGTGAGATCTCCTCAAAGCCCTGGGGCTCCTTAGGTGGGCATTATTCGACAACATGTGTTTGTTTCAAACTCTCCTGGTGGGTCCCCCAGATGTTAGCTTGGTGGGGTGTTTTTTTTTCTTCTTGGGTGGATTGCCTTTCACAGAAGGAGTCCTGTTTTCTCTTGCCAGCAGGTAACAGCTCGGAGAGGGGCTGGGTGCAGTGCCTCAGTACCCAGACTTTACAAAATAACCATTTTTGGTACAGCATCTGGTATCTAGCTAGGCTGTTATTTGCATGGCATAATCTTCATTTTTTTTTCTTTCCTGAGGCAGACTCTTGCCCAGGCTGATCTGAGACTCACTCTGTAACCCAGGCTGGCTTCTAACTCACAGTGATCCTCCTACCTCAGCCTCCTGAGTGCTGAGACTAAAGGCTAGCTTTAGGAAGGCAGGATCTTTCTGTTGAGCCTCTCGTTAATAAACCTCCTGCAGGGCTCTGTGGTGTGGTTGCTGAGAAGGCCAGGGAAGGAGCTCTGGAATTCTTTTTTGTTTATGTGTGTTTTTTTTTCAAGGTAGGACCTCACTCTATCCCTGGATGACCTGGAATTCACTATGTAGTCTCAGGGTAGCCTCAAACTCACAGTTTATCCATCTACCTCTGCCTCCTGAGTGCTGGGATTAAAGGTGGGTGCCACCACACCCGGCTTCTTTATTTTTAACATTGTTATTATTATTTTCAGACAGGGTTTCTCATGGCCTAGAAATTGCCTAATTAAGCTAGGTTGTCTGGACAGCCAGCCCCAGGAATCCTCCTAGCTCTGCCTCCCCAGTGCTGGACTGAGAAGTGCATGCCACCATTCCTGGTATTTTTACATGGATTCTAGGGATTGAACTCAGTAAGGTCTTCATGCTTGCAAGGCAAGTACTTTATTAACTGACCTATCTGCCCAGCCTGAGCTCTGTGTTTTGTTTTGTTTTTAATTTAATTTTTTTGAGGCAATCTTTCTACTTCAGCCTCCCAAGTGTTGGGTTAAAGGCTTGTGCCACCACTGTAGTCCAGGCTGGTCTGTGACTCACTATGCAACCTAAGCTAGCTTCAAATTTATGATAATTCCCTGCCCCAGCTCCCTAGTGCTGAGATTAGAGACCAGATTAGATATCTGGCGAGGGGTACTTATTTGTCCATTGTGTGTGGTCTTGCTGTGTCCTCACATTGGGGAAGGGGTGAGGAACCTCTCTAGGTCTTTTATAGACACTAATCACATTCAAGTGGGCTTCACCCTCTTGACCTGATCACTTGCCAAATGCCTGGAGCTAGGATTTCAATGAGTTGGGGGGCTGGAGAGATGGTTCAGCAGTTAAGGTTCTTGCTTGCAAATCCTGAAGGCCTGGGTTCAATTCACAGGTACCCAAGTAAAGCCAGATGTACAGGGTGGCACATGCATCTAGGGTGTGGTACTCTGCTAATGAGGCATGGAGGATGTAGGGTTTTGCTGAGTCTGGCAGGCTTCTGGGACAGTCTCCTTCTGATAAGGAAGTTGAGGCAAAGTCCGAGGGCCCCTGTAAATCTTAACAATCCTGAAAACTCCAAAGCCCCTAGGCAGGCCACAGCTGTCCCCTGAGATAAGATAAGCAAGCAAGCAGATCAAAGCCTAACTTATTCCAACTGCAAATAACAAACCTAAAGGTTTCATTTCCTCTGCTAACATCACCATTCTATCCATGTATAGAGTCACGTAGCCCCCTCAATTTATCTATGTAAATTAGGATACTGGCCCCTACCAATCAAACTCATGAGATGCCCACAGATCTTGCTTCCTATGCTTCTACCTCTGACTTTCTCTATAAAAACAACTGTTATCTACCAATAAAATGAGAACTGCCCACTGCCGCATTCTCCCGAGAGTCTCATCTCCCGTCGGCTCACGGCTATTCCAAGCCACTGCTCACCCAGCTCCCGTGGGTGAACGGGGAGTTGATGCACGCTGCAACCCCCTAAGTAACCCACGGACCCAGACTAGGGTACCTTTATAGTAGAAGAAGGCCCTGGTGTGCCCATTCTCTCCTCTCTTTCTCTCTCTCCTTGCAAATAAATAATTAAAAACACACACATGTGTGTATATGAATGAGTTGGGGGCACAGACATTCAGATCTCCCTTCTCTACCTAATGGGAATCCTGAGAAGAGACAGTGAAGGGGCTTTGTCACTGAGGTCATTTGAATGGGGACCTGCATGTGTATAATGTCACTGTGGTGTTTTGTTTGTTTGTTTGTTTTTGGTTTTTCAAGGTAAGGTCTTGCTCTATCTAGTCCAGGCTGACTGGAATTCACTATGTAGTCTTAGGGTGGCCTTGAACTCACGGCTATCCTCTTACCTCTGCCTCTCAAGGGCTGGGATTAAAGGCATGTACCACCATACCCAGCGGGAGTTATTTTGCATTTTGCTTTCATTTGCTTTTACACACACATCTTATTTAAAAAATATGCTTCAGAGGAGAGAGCCTCAGAGGAGTTGTTTAGTGGAAGTGGAGTGTAGGTTTGCAAGATGAATGGAATTCTGGGGCCTGGGGAGATGGCTAAGTGGTTAAAGGCACTTGCTTGCAAAGCCTCCTGGCCCCTAGTTCAATTCCCCAGCTGCCCACATAAAATCAGATGGGAATTTGTTTGCAGCTGCAAGACACACACACACACACACACACAAATAAACATGTTAAAATTCCAGATATTGGTTGCACAATAGCATGATGTATTTAAAGCTATTTAACTGTACACTTAAGATGCTTAAGATGGAGCCGGGCATTGTGGCACATGCCTTTAATCATAGCACTCCAGAGGCAGAGGTAAGAGGATTGTAGTGAGTTCCAGGTCAAGCTGGGCTACAGTGAGATCCTGCCTTGAGTGCATTGAAAAAAACCCAAAACTAAAACAACCCAAAACCTCAAAACTTAAAATGGTATACCTCTAGGGAGGTAGCTCAGCTGGTAGAGTGTCTGCCGAGCATGCATGAAGCCCTGGTTTGGTCCACATACTACATACCACAGCACCACATACACCGGGCATGGTGTCATGCCAGCACTCAGGAGTCTGGGCCAGTAGGAGTATGAGTTTGAGGCCAGCCTTGGCTACATGGTGAGATCCTGCTGTCAGAAAAGCCAACAACAATAACAACATACTAAAACAAACCATAGGTTACGACGGTGTAGCAGTTACCTACTTATTGCTGGGGCAAAACACCCTACCAGTTTATGGAGGAAAGGATTTGTTTCTGACTTACAGCTTCCGGGGGAGGTTTTATCAAGGCAGTGAAAGGACAGTCAAATGTCACATCTTGTCATATCAGCAGGAAATAGAGTGTGAGCTATCATGAAAGCTCAGTGGGGCTGGACTAAGAAACCTCAAGGCCTGCCCCCAGTGACACAGCTCCTCCAGCAAGGCTCCACCTCTCAACGGTTCCACCTGCTGGGGCTTATGGATGAGGCTTAATCACAAACACATGAGACTATAGGGAATATTTTTTTTGTTTGTTTTTTTGAGGTATGGTTTTGCTCTAGCCCAGGCTGACCTGGAATTCACCATGGAGTTTCAGGGTGGCCTTGATCTCATGGCAGTCCTCTTACCTCTCTGCCTCTCGAGTACTGGGATTAAAGGTATAAAGGTATGCGCCATCACACCCAGCTATAAGGAATGTTTTACATCCAAACCACCTTTGTGTGTGTGTGTGTGTGTGTGTGTGTGTGTGTGTGTGTGTATGTTCATGTATGAGTGTGGGTGTTTGTGTGTTAGAGTGCATGTGTGGAGGTCAGAGAACAACTCTGAGTACCAGTCCTTACCTTCCACCTTGCTTGAGGCAGGGTCTCTTGTTCACCATTGCAAACCCACCAGGCTGGTTGGCCTGTGAGCTTCTGGGGATTCATTTGTATCCACCTCCTTGTTTGCCCTAGGTTCGCTGGGAATACAGACCCTAGCACCACACATCTGGTTTTTCATGGGCTTTAGGAATCCAAGCTCAGCTACTCATGCTTGCACAGCAAGTGCTTTACCTTCCATCATCTACCCAGTCCTAAGCAATATTTTCTAGTGTCTAACATGAAATGCATACAATTTTTTTTTCTTTTTTTAAGTGCTGGGGATGGAACCCAGGGCCTCATGCACATATGTGAGGCACACTGTACCAATGAGTTACAGTGCCAACCCTGAAAAAGAAAAATCTTGAAGCTGCCCTTTAGAGAATGTTTGCTGTGTGCCAGGAACTATGCTGCCTGATTAATGATCTTTTTAAAACTTTTTGTTTGTTTGTTTTTTTGATATAAGATCTAACTCTAGCCCAAGCTGAACTGGAACTCACTCTGTAGTCCCAGGCTGGCCTTGATCTCACAGCTATCCTCCTACCTCTGCCTCCTAAGTGCTGGGATTAAAGGAATGCACCACCATGCCTGGCTGCTAAACATTTATTTACTTATTTATTTATTTATTTACCTACTTATTTATTTATTTTATTTTATTTTTTGGTTTTTCGAGGTAGGGTCTCGCTCTAGTCCAGGCTGACCTGGAATTCACTCTGTAGTCTCAGGGTGGTCTTGAACTCATGGCGATCCTCCTACCTCTGCCTCCTGAGTGCTGGGATTAAAGGCGTGCGCCACCACGCCCAGCTTTTTAAAAAAAAATTTTTTAACTGTGGTTTTAATTTTTGGGGAATTAGACCCGGGGCTGGCAGGCTTTGCAAGCAAGCATCTTTAACTGATGAGCTTGCTCCCCAGCCCTTCATTTAATCCTTTTAACAATTATGTACAGCCTTATTTTCCACTTAAGTGATCTAGGGTTGGAGAAGTAAAGTCCTTTCCCGGGCTCACTAAGTTCATGAATAGAGAAGCTGGGATTCAGACTTGGGTTTCTTTTCATTCCTTACTTTACAGCTATCTATTTATGTATGTCTCCTTTTTTCTTGTGTGTGCATTAGGTGTAATATGTGGTGTGTGTGTGTGGTGTATGTGCAGATGTGTGCATGTGGAGGTCAGAGGAGAACATTGCATGTCCCTCTCCATCACACCACTCATCCACTTGCTTCCTTGAGACAGAGTCTCTTCAATGATTCCGGTGCTTTGGTGGTTTTGTGAGTCCAGAGATCCTCCAGTTCACACAGGACTAGGGTTATAGATGTGTTTGGTCAAGCCCAGCTATTTATGAGAGTTCTGGGGAATCAAACTCAGCATTCTCAGGTCCCCTCAGGCCCTCATGCTTGAACAGGAAGAACTCTTAACCACTGAGCCATTTCTCCAGCCCTATTTATTCTCTTTTAGATTAATTTACATGGTGACATTTCAGAGACTGCTTAACTGTGTGTGATAACACTGGCTTTATTTTATAATTCACTGGGGTACTTCTGTGGAGAGATGTTGCCTACAACCCACAAAGGCAGGGGATATCATATAGCCCACTCAATGGCTCTGACTTCTAGGTAAAATCTCTACAAGTTAAGAGATAAGACTACTGTACTATCAGGGGGAAAAGGTTGGTGACAGCTGTCATAGCACTCAAGTGTCCCTTCACCAGCAGAGGGCAGACTTGTGGCCCCAAAGAGCAGGTGTAAGCAAAGAAAACTGCATTTGGAGGTTTAAGGAAGAGCGGGGCAAAGGTTTTGGGGAAATGGCACCTGCCTCAGTTGCTTGTCCAGAGGTGGCTGATTTTAGACTTTGTAGATATGTATGTTATGGTACCAGTATTTGAAAAATACATGACCTCCTTCCACAGGGATAGCAGGATGCTCACCCTCCTCAGCATTGCTTTCCTGGTTCCTGATTTCCTGTACTAAGCCAATCCCAGTCTCATGGGGCCTAAGGATCCTGTAAGTATTATAGACTTACATGGCATTATAGGTGCTGTAGAATTATAGGAGCTAAAAGTGTCTCTTCTGTGACATAGTCAGGATGGAGAGGATTTTCCTCCACATCCTCCTTCCTGGTAGGTTCTCAGGGGCTCAGTGCCACAACTGCAAAGTCACCATGTGTTTGGGTCACAGCATGCTACATGAGGCCTCAGCATGTTCCTGGAGTCAGGACACTGAGTCCTGAAGGTGATGATGGATGTATGAACGAGAGTCATGTCACCTCAGTATTTATTTCACAGAGAAGGAAATTACCATCAGAGCCCTCAGCCAAAATCCTGTCCAGGCTGACAAGCTGCAGAGCCTACTCAAGCCTTCCCGTTCACCTGCTTCCCCACATGAGAACTCCAGGAAGGGCTACCAAAGTGTGGGCTTCTCCAAGATTGTTCAGCTTCCTGAACAGTCTGCTGCCTACTCCTTCTGCTAGCCCCCCTCCCCCGTATTAGATAGGGGCCTAGCAGAGGCACATTAATCATGACAAGCCCCTCATATAGCCTTTTCCTTTGCTGTCTGTTACTGGCAGCTCCTCAGTGGAGTGTGGTGCTTTCAAAATCTCTTCTGAATTGAAGTGCAGAAGGCTGGAAAGTGGGAGAGCATTTCCGTCCCCTTCTAACTCCTTGGTCCTCACCACTCCAAATGTGCCTGATGATACTGGAAGTGTCATCTAGTTGCTAAGCCAACGACAGTGGGTCATTTGAGAAAAAAAAAACAAACCATTCAAGCATGTCTGTCATAGGTACATTTCTTCAGTGAAGGCCAAGGGAGCTCTCACTCCCAGCCAGGCCTGCCTCCAGGACCAGCCCACCTGCTGGAGTCATGGTTTTCACAGGAGGTTGGAGTTTCTAGTTCTTTGCAAACAAAAGGACAAAAGTTTCAAGGTTTGGAATCACCATGGCAACGCCCCAGATTTCTTGCCATGTCAGGGTCTTAGAACTGGTCCTTCCATTCCTTTGAAATTGGCTGAAGTCCCAAGGCCCAAGGGTCTTCCATTCAGTGTTCACAGTGTGTTTTACTGTGGCTGCCAGGCAGTTTCCTGTTAAGTATATGTTGAATGGTGCCTCCCTAAAGATATGCCCATGTCTTGAACCCCAGAACCTGGGAATTACTTGAGAAAAGGGTTTTCTTTAGGGTGTGTGTGTATGTATGAAATATGTGTACATGTGTGTATTCATGTGTGTGGTGTGCATGGGCCACTGAGCACATGTAGAGGTGAGAGAACAGCTCTCAATTGTTAGCCCCACCTTCTACTTCCTTTGTTCCCATGGCTGTACTTTCCAGGCTAGTTGTTCTACAAGCTTTCTGAAGATTCTCCTGCCTTGCCTTCTATCTCATCCTCCGAATGCCAGGATTACAATACCCACCATGGCTTCAGCTTTTACATGGGGCCTATAGATCCAAACTCAGGTAGTCAGGCTTGCATGGCAAGTGATTTAGTCATGAGCCTTCTCTCCAGCCCTTGGAACTCACTCTGTAGCCCAGACTGTCTTCAAACTCTTGTCCATTCTCCTACCTCAGCCTCCCAAAGTGCTGGGATTAAGGATGTGAGCCACCATACCCAGTAAGGGAAAAGGTTTTTGAAGATATAATTAAGGAACTCTAGATGATATTTTTCTGAATTTAGGGCAGGGAGTGGGGGCTCTAAATCTTATTACAAGTGTCCTTGTAAGATAAAGTCAGGGATCTGGGACCCAGCAGATAAAGGCGCTTGCTAGAAAATCCTGATGACCTGGGTTCATTTCCCTAGCCACCCACATAAAGTATTCGTTTTTATTTTTTAAATATTTTATTTATTTATTTGCAAGCAGAGAGAGAGAGAGAGATAGGGAGAAGAGAGAGAGAGAGAAAGAGAGAGAATGGGTGGGCCAGGGCCTCCAGCCACTGCAAACTCCAAATGCATGTGCTTTGTGCATCTGGTTTTACATGGGTACTGGGGATCTGAACCCAGATCTGTAGGCTTTGCAGGCAAGTGCCTTACCTGCTGAGCTACCTCTCTAGCCCCTAAAGTATTCTTTTTAAAATTTTTTATTTGCAATGAGAAAGAGAGAGAGAGAATGAGAATGTGTGCACTGAGTCTTCTTACCACTGCAAATAAACTCCAGATGCATGCACCATGTGCATCTGGCTTTATTTGGGTAATGAGGAATTGAACTCAGGCCATCAGGCTTTGCAAGCAAGTGCCTTTAACCACTGAGCCATTTCTCCAGCCCCTAAAGCCTTCTTTTGTAGTGCCAAGAGACCTTGATGCACCCATACACACATAAATAAGTTAATTAATTAAAAATATATTTATTTATTTATTTGTGAGCAGAGAGGGGAGATAGAGGGGGGAGCAGGAATTCTTGCTGCTACAAATAAACTCTAGATACATGCACCACTTTGTGCATTTGACCCTATGTGGGTACTGGGGAATTGTGCCCAGGTCATCAGGCTTTGCAAGCAAGAACCTTTAAGCAATGAGTCATTTCCCCAACCCAAGTTAATTAATTTTTAAAAATATTTTTAATTAATTAATTAATTTACAAGGGGAGAGAGAGAGAGAGAGAGAGAGAGAGAGAGAGAGAGAGAGAGAGAGAAAGTATAGGTGTGTGCCAGGGCTTCTTGTCATTGGAAATGAAATTCAGGGGCATGGGCCACTTTATGCATCTGGATTTACCTGGGTACTGTGGGAACTGAACCTGGGTCATCAGGTTTTGCAAGCATGAACCTCTAACTGCTGAGCCATCTCTCCATCTCTCCAAGTGAACTAATTTTTTTAAAAAAGAAGAGTCAGGGGCTGGAGAGATGGCTCAGTGGTTAAGGCACTTGCCTCCAGTGCCTAAGGCCCCGGGTTCAATTCCCCAGGACCCACATAAACCAGACCCACAAGGTGGTGGCCCTGATATTCTCTCTCTCTCTCTCTCTCTCTCTCTCTCTCTCTCTCTCTCTCTGTATCTCTCTGCTTGAAAAATAAATAAATAAAATATTTAAAAAAAAAAAGAAGAGTCAGTTGCCAGGCACAATTAGTGGCACATGACTTTAATCCTAGCACACGGGAAGCAAGAGGTAAGAGGATAGCTGTGAGTTCGAGGCCACCCTGAGGCTGAATTCCAGGTCTACCTGGGCTACTACCTCAAAAAACAAACACTCAAACAGAAAAAAGAAAGAAAGAAAGAAAGAAAGAAAGAAAGAGAAGAAGAAAAGTAAAGTCAAGGGCTTGAGGGTGAAGGATCATGAAACAGAGGCAGAGATGTGAGCAATGCAGGCAGAAGCCAGGCAAGCCTACAGCCACCAGAGGTGGGAAAGATCCCCTTGTAGAGCTGACACCCAGTGTCTGGACTTCTGGGAGCCACAGAGAGAATAAATTTCTGTTGGTTAAAGTCATCAGGTTTGCTATTGCTCAGCCCCAGGAATGTCACTGTGAAGTGTGACTTCTGCTTCCCCTAGCCCATCCTTTCTATGAATGAGTTTGTTGTGGTCACCTTTCTAGTTGCTGCGCAGAAAGAACCCAAGCAAAAGCGGCTTGTGGAGGAATGGATTTATTTGGTTTACGGACTTGAGGGGAGACTCCATCCTGGCAGGGAAAAGGATGGCATGAGCAGACATCACCTCTGCCATAGCACTGGAAACAGCAGCAGGAAGGTGTGCCAAATACTGGCAAGGGGAAGCTGGCTTATAACACCAAAAGCCTGCTCCCAACAACACAGCTCTAGCGAGGTTGTAATTCCCAAACCGCCATCAGCTGAGGATCGATCATTGAGAACACATTCATTTGTTTGTGGGGGACACCTGGATCAAACCATGACAGAGTTGTAGTAGAGAGCCCTTTCCCATTTATCAAAGAGCAAACACACCAGTTTTCTTTTTTCTCTTTTTAAAATTTTTTTCTTACATTTTTAAATTATGAAAAACCAAATGGAAAGCCAGGCATGGTGGTGTGCACCTGTAATAGCGGTACTTGGAAGATGAAGGCAGGTGTGTCAGGAATTCAAGGTCATCCGTGGCTACATACAGAGTTCCAGGCCAACCTTGAGGAGTTACCCTGCTGGCCAAGTCATCAGAACTAAGCCTGGGTGCAGCTCCTGTCTTTCCCTGTACCTGAAGTTCATTTGGAAACTAGCTTCTATTGGCACCCTTCCTTTTGCATTCTGGCCAATATTTTTTTTGTAGCCTCATAAATGGTTTCCATGGATACAAAAAGCTAGGATAGAATGGCTCTGATATACACGTAAATGTTAGAATCAAACTAGGGCTATTGTTTTTGTCTGTCATGGAGTTTCATTCATTGTGAAGACACCCCAAAGGGACTTTGGAATATATACCCACAACTCTCTGGTTTCTACCACATTTCAGCCTGTCTGGCTAATGAAGCGTGGAGCACCATGGGAACACCCCAGATCCTTGCTGCCCTCATTCTTCAGGCTTTCTCTTAGCTTTGGCATGTGTGTATAGATGTCAACAGGTGAGGGGAGATTTGCTGTAAATAAGCAGATGGTCCCCACAGGGCAGGTGAGATGGAAATTCGAGCAGGCACTATCACAGCCAAAGCCTTTACGTAGACCGTCATTTGTTTAGCACATCCGAATGGGTGAGCAGGGGAGGAAAGTGGGCCTGCGGCTATGCACTTGTTCCCACGACCATGAGCTTACAGCTGCTTCCTGCCAGATGCTACATGCAGAGGCTTCTCCAAGGTAGTCCAGCCATCAACAGAGATAGACTTTAGTCAGTCCTCTAACTGGTTCTGTGTGACTGTTCTGTGACCAGGTGGCAGTGCTCAGGTAGAGATTTTAGGTCACTGGAGGACTTCTCCCTTGCTTTATAAGATACCACCTGGTATGTGGCTGGGGAGATGACTCAGTGGTTAAAGGTGTTTGCTTGCAAGCCTGCCTGCCATCAGTTCAATCCCCCAGTATCCACTCAAAGTGGGATGCAAACTGGAATAAGCATTTATTATCTCAACATGCTTAAAGGAGCCAAGGGAGGTGGAGCCAAGAGGATCTGGAAACTTGTGGGCCAGCTAGGCTGGTACATGGCCAGGAGAAAAAAGTCTAAAAAAAATAAGATTCGGGTGTGGTGGTGCACGCCTTTAATCCCAGCAGTCTGGAGGCAGAGGTAGGAGGATCACAGTGAGTTCGGGGCCACCCTTGTTGGGGAGTTGTGGCCCCCTGGCCCCCTGTGGGTAGCCCAAGTCTTGCTGGCCAGCAGAAGAAAGGGCTCCATTGGGAGAGGTGAGGCGTATGGTTGGACAGACACACGTGACCAGGAGAAATGTCAGGAAAATCTCATTTTATTTGAGTACCCAAAGCCCTTTTATAATCCAAGGCTGCATTGTTCAGTCCATTTCTCTCAAGCAATAAAATTCAAACTTTTTGGTGGGAGCCAATCAGCAGGGTAGTTGGTTATATCAGGATGTGGGGTTATTGCCAGTCAAACGAAACTCAGCAAGCAGGAACAAGGATTATCAGCTACTACTTCTGCCTCCCCAGTGCTGGGATTAAAGGTGTGTGCTACCACATCCGGCTTTCCATATTCTAAAACTTACTTTAAGGTTGTTCAGTTAGGCTGGGGCCCAACATCTCCCCCTGTTTTTGTTTGTATTCAAGAGAGTTCACCCCATACTTGCTGTAAAAGTGTGGGAGTGGCAAGGCTCCAGCCTGAGAGCATCCTTGATAGCATGACATGAGGTCACTGTGTGAGGCCATGCCCTCTCTACCTGTGGGAAGGGTCTTTCTCCTAATCCCTCTCATTTCCCTCCTCTCATGAGGACACCCCAACTGCTGTTGGGGGATTTGGGATGCTGGAAATCTGTCTTAGCTTTTTCCTGCTGGAGATGGACATGAAGTCAAGGCAGTTGGGGTATCTCTCAGAGAGGGTGTTCCCTATTCTCTTGGCCTTAAAGACAGGGACCTGTCAGTCACATTAAAAAATTAATGTATCTAGCATTGTGAGGTAGGAAGTGGGCGCGATCCCTCCAGAAGTGTTCCATGCTGACAGGGTGCTCCAACAGTCCAGTGTAGATGGTGTTGGATTGTCGTACAATCATCTGGCTGTGGACAGCCTGTAAACGAGTAGAGATAAAGCAGTGGTTCAGTAGACACAGTAATCTTCTTCCACCATGAGCCTGATACTACATAGTGAATTCCAGGTTAGCATGGGCTAGAGCCAGACCCTACCTCAAAAAACAAAAACAAACAGAAATACAGTTTGGCATAGTGGCACATGTCTTTACTCCCAGCATTTGGGAGGCAGAGGGAGGAAGATCACCTTTGAGCTTGAGGCCAGCCTGGGACTACAGAGGTGTTGGGAGGCTGGGAGGACGGCCCATCCCAAGTACTCTCCTATATTTGACTGTACACTGATTTGTTTCTGGTTCTCCTCATCCTTCTTGTTCAGAAAGACAGGTGACACTCAGAGATGCAGTGCAAAACACCTCAGTACGACCCTTTCATATCTTGTGGCCTTTGTGACCTGGGAGCAGAGGCCAAAATATTATCCTATTTGCCCCATGATGCCAATTGACTTTGGCTGCTATATCGATAGTTAAGACACTTAGGAAGCAAGTTATGTCAGTGACAGGGGTAGAGACTTATCACAGGTGTAGTGGTTAGTCTCTGGATCTGGCTCCCGTGGAGTAGAGGCTGAAATAATTTTCCTCAGATGTGGATCATGGTTGTTTCTGGGTCTGTTTCCAAAAGAGCTCTTTTTTGGAGACAGAGTCAGATTGAGCACATTAATATCTTGATTTTTCTTTTATTGTTTAGTCCAAGATTGAGAACCAGCACATATAGTTGGCTTTTATAGAACTGGCACCCACACATTTATCTATAGAACTTCATTTTCTGTCCTTTATAGGATTAAGAGAAATTGTGTCAAGTTGACTTAACTGTTTATTAAATTATATAAAATAATAAGAATTAGACATCCTTATTAATAGGAAATATTAGACATTTTTATGTAATGTCTCTATGGATGTAATTTTAAGAAAATTGACAACCCATATCTTTAATAATATTTATTAGTATAGAATATCCATAGATTTTATAATCTATTGGTGTAAGATATCTCTTATAATTAAGCTTTATTTTAAAAGTATAGGCAAAACATAATGGTCCCTGATATAACTTTTATTAATACCTTTATCATATCTGGAACAATTTTGTTACCTTTAAAATCTCTGAATATCTCTGACAAATCACTCATGGTAGAATCTTCAAAACTGATTGAAGTAGACTGAAAAAAGAAGATAATAAGTCTGTGGCATAGTTAGGAGTATAGAATATTGTACAATCAGAGAAGTGACCTGGAAAGACCCAGAAGGGAGAATTTTTTTTATTAATCTAAACATATTTGTCATCCCCCTGCCTCAGCTCTGTAAAAATATCATAAGGCTTAACTCGCTTTGAATAAATGTTTTATAGAGAAAAAAGCTTCACAAATTGACCAGAAACCAAATCAATTGAATTTAAGTCTAAGCAATTTCTCTACCTATCTTTTTTATTTATCAAGAATTTTGAGCATGTCTGCAGGGCCTTCCCTTAAAGCCCCATGGGGTCTCAGCCATCTCATCTTGGGGAAGGGCCTCATGGCCATATCGGTTTCCTTAGTTCATAGGCAAAAAGGCAAGGACCATAACCAAAAGAGAGGCAAAAACCCAAGATCATAAAAGGGAAAAAATCAATTTCTTGAGCCGCTGGTCTCTTTCAAACAAAAGGCTGTTAGTACCACCTGGGGGAAGCCCTCTACCTTGCCTGAGTGTCCATTGTTCCCAGCCCCAGGGGGGGGGTTGGACCTGGATTTCTGACAAGGCGAAAAACCTTTGGTTCAGAATGGCTGAAAAACATCAATTCTGTAGCACATATAGTTAGAGAAATAGCAGAACAGTTTTACAATTGGAGAAGACCTTGAATAAGCCAAAACGGAGATTCCCTTGTTTCAGATCCATAAGTATCTGATATTGTATGTAATATGAGGCTTAATTCACTTTTACATCTGTGTAAATAAGTGTTATACAGAGAAAAAGCCTTATAAATTAATTTTAAATTAAGTCTATTGAATTAAACTTAAGTAAACTTAAGTAAACCTAAGTATCTATATATGACCTCTGTTTCTAGGATACTAAGAATGCAGGCCTCATTAACATCTTATCTTTACATAAGAATGCAGGCCCGCCCTAGGGTTGTGGTCTCTTTCTGAGACCTCTAAACCCGACCTTTTATATATATATATAGCACAGCACCTTGAATGCTGGGCCCTGTGATTTTCCCATTGGGTTATCCATGGCCAATGGATCTCACTCACCTTGGTTCTGATTTGCACCAGATCAGCAGGGGACTCCCCTGGGATCTCAGACGGTCAAACAAACAAGGATAGAACTGGGAAAAGCAGAGAGGAATGGAGTGGAGAGGAGAGGGGCGGGGCAGGGTGCCTTAGGAGGCGCTGCCTGTGGCCAGAATAGCCCCAGGCAAAGACATCAGTTGCCCCACAGCCCTGAAGGAAGCCCATGGGAGGACAGAAAGTGAAAGGAAAAGGCAGGAGAGAAAGGTGTTTGCGGAGCTGAGAGTCTTGTGCTTAGTGGGGGACTCCCAAGGTTCATTAGGCCTTGGCCATATGCCCACATGGCATCTCCAGACTGGGGTAGCACTATTGGGAGTGCACCCTTTGGCTCCACATTCTGGGTGGCCACCCCTTATGTGGACGTGCCAGGCGAGTCGACTGAATTGAAAGTGAATTGAAAGTAAAAGTGTGCCTACTTCAAAGACGGACAAGATGAACCAGTCGGGTGGGGGAAAAGAGTAAGAGGGAACAGAAAACACAGAGGGGGTCTCTTACCAGTCTTCAAGTCCTTGTTTGGGTGCCAGATGTTGGGGAGTCACATCCCCCTGGCCCCCTGCAGGTAGCCCAAGTCTTGCCTGCCAGCAGGAGAAAGGGCTCCATCCGGGAGAGATGAGGCATATGGTCGGACAGACACATGCAACCGGGAGAAATGTTGGGCAAATCTTATTTTATTTGAGCACCCAAAGCCCTTTTATAATGAGGCTGCATTGTTCAGTCCATTTCTCTCAAACAATAAAATTCAAACTTGTTGGCAGGAGCCAATCAGCAGGGTAGTTGGTTACATCAGGAGGCGGGGTTATTGCCAGTAAAACAAAACTCAGGAAGCAGGAACAAGGATTATCAGCTACACAGAACTCAGCAAGCAGGATCAAGGCTTATCAGCTACTACTTCTGTCTCCCCAGTGCTGGCATTAAAGGTGTGTGCCACCATGCCTGGCTTTCCATTTTCTAAAACTTAACTTAAGGCTGCTCAGTTAGACTGGGGCCCAACACACTCTGAGACTACATAGTGAATTCCAAGTCAGCCTGGGCTAGAGTGAGACCCCTACCTTGAAAAAAAAAAACCAAAAAACAAAACAAAAAAAGTAGAAGGGGTGGACAAACACCCTGAGGTTGTTCTTAGACCCTCAGAGGTGCACTCATGCTCGGGTATCATACAAACACATACATGAAAAAAGATGCCACCTGGTAATTCCTTCTTTCGAGAAAGTGGGTGGTAGGTGGGGTGCTTTTCAGAAAGCAAAGAGCCAGTGTTTGGGGCTTGGGAGATAACTCAGTAGTGGGTAAAGCACTTACTTTGCAAGTGTGAAGACCTGAGTTTGGATTCTCAGAACCCACATAAATGCTGGGTGGGAGTGGCAGGCCGCCTGCCTATAATCCCAGCACTCAGGGGGAGACAGGTTATCTCAGTGCAAGCTGGCTAACTAGACACGATGAATTAGTGAGCTCTGAGTTTGAGTTAGAGATCCTGCCTCAATACATAAGTAATTGAGGAAGATGCCTGATGTCAACCTCTGAACTTCATACACACATGTACATATGCATGTGCATATGTATCTGCACATACAAATGTGTCCCCACACACATACACACACACACACACACACACACACACACACACACACAAGATATTGTCAATTCTACCAGGACAATAGGCACAATCTGAACTGCCCCAGAAAAGAGGTAACTTAAGGTCAACTTGTCCCCAGCACCCCTATGAACCTTAGTGTTGAAAAGCCCCAAGACTAATGCCCTAGTCCAGAGATGGGTGGATGCATGTGCATGTATGTGTGCAGGTGCGTGCAGGCCAGAGGACAACCTTGGGTACTCTGTCTACCTCTTTTTTTTTTTTGGTTTTTCGAGGTAGGGTCTCGCTTTAGCCCAGGCTGACCTGGAATTCACTCTGTAGTCTCAGGGTGGCCTTGAACTCATGGCAATCCTCCTACCTCTGCCTCCCGAGTGCTGGGATTAAAGGCGTGCGCCACCACGCCCGGCTGTCTACCTCTTTTTAAGACAGGGTCTCTCATTGGCCTGGAGCTCACCAGTTAGGTTAGACTAGCTGGCTGGTAAAGTCTCAGGATCCACCAGTTTCTGCCTCCCCAGCACTGAGATTTTAGACATGTTTTACCGTGATCACCACTTATATGGGTACTGTGGATCAAACTGAGGACCTCATGCTTCAAGGTGTTGTGATCTAATTGTGAGATGTCTCCCATAGGCTCATTTGTCTGAATACTTGATCCCCAGCTGGTGGCAATATGTGGGAAGGTTGTGGAACCTTTAGGAAGTAGAGCCTTGCTATAGGAAGTGGGCCACTGGGAGTGAGCTTTGAGGTTTTATATCCTAGCTTCACTTCCTGTTTCTCTCTCCTTCCTGATTCTAGCTACAATGTGATGGGCTCTTGTTCCTGCTTCCTCACCTGCCAGGATGAAAAGTATCCCCTGGAAACTGTACCTCAGAATAAACCCTTTCCTTCTGTTGTAGTTTCCTCTCGTTGCTGGGGCAAAACAGCTGACCAAAAGCAGCTGATGGGAGGAAAGGATTTATTTTGGCTTAGAGTCTCCAGGAGAAGCTTCGTGATGGCAGGGGAAAGATGGCAGAGCAGAGGCTGGACACCACTTCCCTTGCCACAGCAAGTGGAAAGCAGTAGCAGAAGAGTGAGCTGAATTAACAGTGGCAAGCTAGGGACTAATAAACCTCCAGGTCCACCCCCAGCAACACACCTTCTCAGCAAGGCTCTACCTCCCAAGTTGCCATCAGCTGGGGACCAAGCATTCAGAACACATGAGTTTATGGGGGATATTTAAGTCAAACCACGACACCTTCCTTCAGTTGCTTCTTGTCAGCTGCGTGGTTACAGCAACCAGAAAGTAACTAATACATAAGGCATGCACTTTACTGACTGAGCTATCTCCATAGCCCCTTGTTATATTTTATTATAATTATTCTATTTTATTGTTAGTTATTGTGGTTAATCTTTTACTGTGTATAATTTACAAAGTAAACTTTACCATATGTATATCAGGAAAAAATAAACATAGTGGGGGATGGAGAGATGGCTCAGTGGTTAAGACACTTGCCGGCAAAGCCTAATGACCCAGGTTCGACTTTCCAGTACCCACGTAAAGTCAGATGCACAAAGTGGCTGGTGTATCTGGAGTTCATTTGCAGTGGCTAGAGGCTTTGGCATGCCCATTCTCTCTCTCTGTTTGCAAATAAACAAAATATTTAAAAAACAGTGTCATTAGATTTCAGTATGTGCAGTTTTAGACAGCCACTGGGGGTCTTGGAACACATTCCAGTGGATAATAGGGGTACTGTACTTGCTTCCCACTATGACCTCATTGACTTTACCTCCCAGCTACTCCTGTCGTCCAGTCTATTCTGGCTGTCTCTCCTGCTTTTCAGATATACCAGGGATGTCTCTGCCTCAGGGCCTTCGACTTGGGTATTTCCTCTGCCTACAGTGTTTTTCCCCTAAGCACTTCATGGTGTGAGGCTCCCTCCCCCTTAGGCCTGTGAGTCCTTTTTTTCTTTTGGTTTTTCGAGGTAGGGTCTCACTCTAGCCCAGGCTGACCTGGAATTCACTCTGTAGTCTCAGGGTGGCCTTGAACTCATGGCAATCCTCCTACCTCTGCCTCCCGAGTGCTGGGATTAAGGGCGTGTGCTACCATGCCTGGCCCTGTGAGTCCTTTTTGGTCACCATATAGCACTGTCAACACCCTCAACACTTCATGGTTTCATTTACTTCATTTCCCCCTCATTTATATGTATCACCAATCTATCAATACTATGTATTTTATTTACCTTGTTTATTTTCAATCTATCCCAGTAACCTGTATGATGTTTAAGCAGAGGTTTAGAAAATCTCCACAATTTTCTGTTTTTCTGTAGTGCTCTGATCAGCCCCTGACATATACTTGGCACTCAGTAAATAGTTGTTAAATTTATGAAAGTGTACAGACACTTAGAGAATTGCTCAGGGTCCATTCCTCTTAGGAAACATTCTTTGATCGATGTGTGACCACCTTGGCCTCTCACATGCGTTGTTTATTTGCAGAGCATCTATAATTTGGCTTACATTTCACTGAACTGAAGGTTTCTCTATGGAAGCTGATTTTGCCCCTCATAGGGCATCTGGCATTACATGGAGACTTGTGGGGTTCTTGAGAGGGAGTGGCTACTTCCACGTGGTGGGTAGAAACCAGAGAGCTTAATGCATAGAACAGCGTCTCCCCCACCCCATTCCAAGGGAGTCTCTGGATTTAATATCAACCGTGTTAGGGTTGTGAAACCCGATTTAGATCATTTAGAAATGATCTAGTTGGCAATTAATAGAAGGTAAGGATCTGATGGACTGTTTGTTATAGGTTGACTTGGGTACCTGAAAACTTCCTATGTTGAAGGAAGACCTACTCAAAGCCTGAGAATGTGATTGTGTTTGAAGTTGGGCTTTTTAAGTAATTAAATTAAAATGAGGTCATTACAGTGGGCCCTAATCCAATATGACTGGTGTCCTTATAAAAGGGGACGATTAGAACGCTGACACACAAGAAAGAAGATGATGGGAAGACATACAGGAGAAAGGTGACTGCGTGACAGAAGTGATGCAGCCATAAAGCACCAGAGCTGGAAGAGGCAGGAAGATCCTTCCATGGAGCCAGGGAAAGCAGGACTCAGCCAGCACCCGGAATGGGATTTCCAGGCTCCAGCCTTCAGAACAGGGAGTGAAGAAAAAGCCAGGGCTTCTTAGACTTTTCCTTTTTTTTTTTTTTTTTTTTTTTGGTTTTTTGAGGTAGGGTCTCGCTCTAGTCCAGGCTGACCTGGAATTCACTACATAGTCTCAAGGTGGCCTTAAACTCATGGTGATCCTCCTACCTCTGCCTCCTGAGTGCTGGGATTAAAGGTGTTCACTACCACTCCTGGCTTCTTAAACTTTTTCTTCTAGTGACCCCAGGAATACAGGCATGTGAAATAGGTATACCAACCAAACACTTACTGATAACAAAGCAGAAATTTATTTTAAAATCAGTCTTGGGTATATATATGATTTTACCATTTATTAAAGACAAAAGTAAATTTGCATACTAATGAGGTGGATATGCTTGTTTACTTTTATATAAACAAGTCTTGGCTGATAAGTTGGCACAGCAAGACACCAAGCAGCTTCAACATTTTTCAGAGTTGATTGATATTTTGATTTTATACTCACCAGAGCAGATAATGCCACTTTAAATAAATATGTAGTATAAAATGGAAGAAGTATGTTTTAGAAATTTTTGGACATTTTGTTCTAATCCCAAGTCAAAATTCATTTAACAATTTCTTTTTATGAAACTCACATCAGAAACTCAAAGAGTAATTAAAAAAAAGGCACCAAATATTCTAAAGTCAGGTATGGTGGCTCATGCCTTTAATTACAGCTCTCAGGAAGCTGAGGTAGGACGATTGCAGTGAGTTCAAGGTCAGCCCAGACTAGACTGCCCCCCCCCCAAAATAAAAATAAAATACAAACAAAAAACCAAATATTCTAACATAATCCAAACCAAAGGTATCCTAATTGGATACTGTCATCTTTACAATACCTAAGAAACGGAATCAACCTAGACGTCCCTCAACTGATGAGTGGATAATGAAGATGTGGTTTATTTATACAATGGAGTAATGTTCAGCTGTAAAGAAAAATGAAATTATGAAATTTGCATGGAAATGGATGTATCTGGAAAGGATAATACTAAGTGAAGTAACTCAGGCCCAAAAAGCCAAACACCACATGGTCTCCTTCATATAATAATGGCACACCCAGTAACCATCAATTGTTACTAGAAAAACTTCAATGCCAGGGATGGGATTCCTTCCCATGAGTTGTTGACCAGGGAAGTTCATGAAACCTTCAAAACATTACAAGCCATTGCCAAAGCTGTTGGTTGCTCACCAGAGGGAGATGATAAGACCCTATTGCTAAAGACCTCACATGCTTGGGCTGCAGGTCACTGAGAAATCAAGCTGGAGCTGAGTTGGAAACCCTCTCCCTGTTAACTGACTGACAGAAAGCTAGAAAAAGTTATGGCTGCCTTCAGCCCTACGGGAGAGAGAAATCATCGATGGTGGTGAACAGCAGTGGACTTTGCAAGCCTTAAGACTGTCCAGTTAGGCCAAATGAGCCAACTGGGGCAATAGTGGCGTATCTGTTGTGGGGGAAACCAACAGCTCTCTACTTGGACTGGAGGCCTGCTCCACGGGAGGGAATATATGCTTGGTACTGAAGACCTAGTCAAAAGCCTATAGTGGGGGAGGTCATGACCCCTAGGGGAGTAACAATGGTTGTTGTCTGGCTAAATGCATATATTATGCCAACCAAACTGCCTTATAAGCACCTTTTTTAAAAAAATAAAATGAGCATACCCAAATAATAATACTACTCTTACTCTTGGCTTGAGAAGCTTCTCTTTTTCAGATGGTGGTGACCACTTGGATAACTCAGAAGACACCATAGTGCTGAGAAAAAAACGACAGTGGAGTTTTCAGCACTGGGACATCTCCATCACACTTCCCGAGGCTCAGGGTCTATTGTGGAAGAGTTGGCGGAAAGATTGTAAGAGTCAAAGGAAGGGTAGGACTGCTTACAATGCAAACTTCCAGACACAAACGGCTTTGATATTCATGATTTCACAGGTGCCTGATAATACCTACACATAATGAGAAGAAAAGATGATGACACTGAAACAAAACAGAGACTAATTGAAAGGGGGAAGAAATATGGGGGAGGGTGGGAATCATAATGATTTATGGTCTATAATTATGGAAGCTATCAATAAAAAGTTTTAAAAAGCCTAATATTTTAACATAATCCAACCCAAAGATATGCTAATTTGATACTTTCTTCTTGAGGAATGATGGTAGAAAAATATTAAAAGTCTTTGTTAGGGCTGAAGAGAAGGCTCAGAAATTAAAGGTATTTGCTTGCAAAGCCTGCTGGCCTAGGTTTGATTCCCCAGGGCCCACATAAAGCCAGATACACAAAGTGGAGCATGTGTTTGGAGTTCACTTGCAGCAGCAAGCAGCCATGGTATGCCTTTCTGCCACATGCAAATAAATAAAACTTTAAAAAGTTTTTTTTCCATAATTTTAAC
This sequence comes from Zapus hudsonius, assembly GCA_004024765.1. Taxonomy (NCBI): domain Eukaryota; kingdom Metazoa; phylum Chordata; class Mammalia; order Rodentia; family Dipodidae; genus Zapus; species Zapus hudsonius. The sequence continues at coordinate 28,120 of PVHP010019173.1, forward strand.
CGTTGCATAAGAGAAGAAAATTATGTGAGTATAGTAAATATTCCTATTCATAGTACATAATCGTCTCAAATGTGAGCCAAAGGGTCCAGACAGTGTTCAATGGTGTAGTGTTGTGTGTTAGTTACCTTCTTGTTGCTGGGACAAAATACTTGATGAGTAGCAACTTAGGGAAGGAAGGGTTCATTTCAGTTTATGGTCCAAAGTTATAGTCCATCATGGTGGGGAAGGCATGATGGCAGGAGTTTGAGGCAGCTGGTCACATTCAGTCCATAGTGAGGAAGCAGAGAACCATGAATGTTGGTGCTCATCCAGCTCTCTCCTTTTTATACAGTTCAGGACCCCAGCTGTGGACATCCTGGAATGTCCTGGAATGTTCTGGAATGGTGCCATCCGCAGTTGAGCTGGATCTTTCCACCTCAATTAACTGAATGATAATTCCTCAGATGATGACAATGTGGTCACTCAAACCTCATCAAACTGAGACGTGACAGTGGAGTGTTCAGCACTAAGTGAGACATCTCTGTCATAACCTCTGAGGCTCAGGGACCATTGCAGAAGAGGTGGTGGAAAGAATTTAAGAACCAAAGGAAGGGAAGGACTGCTTATAATGCTGTCATCCAGACACAAAGTGGCCTTGATATTCAGTGGCTGACATTACCTACACAAGACCTGCATAACAATGACATCAAATAGAAGAGAGTCTAATTGGAAAGAAGGGGTTCACTGAAGGGAAGACTTGAGAGGGGGAAATGGAGGTCATGGGAGATTAAGATCGTGGTATTGAGAGGGTTTGTTTGGTAGTTTAGGGTGACTGGGCCCTGAATGTTAAAAGCAGAAGTGTCCTTAAGTTTGCCTTTGTGATCTCCACTTTACTAGAGATCAGAGAAGGATCTCCCTTCTCATCTCTTGACTAAAGGAGTTGCCTAGATCTGTTTTTCCATAAGCAACCTGAGCCCTTCCCTGGGGGGCAGGCAGTTCCCCTTTCCTAGAATTCAAACCTGATCCTGGCATTGTGGTTGGTTAAGCTCAGCCCCAAAACTTGATGTTATGGCTGGCCTCTCCTTGAGCCAGTAGTCCCTAGCCCAGACCAATCAGCCCTATTTCCAGCTCACCTGAGCCAAACAGTGACGCTCACCACAATAAAGTTATAAACAGACCCTTACCAGGGGGACAGACTCTCTTAGTTGGCTGTCTGTGTCTCCTGAACTTCCAGGTCCTGGTAAGTCTCTCCTCGTCTCAGCCCAGTTAGCCTGAGATGAGGGGAGAAACTCCTCAACCCCTACTGCCACATGGGTTCACCATCTCTGCCTTCCACATGGCAGGAGCTCTCTGTTCTTTCTTCTCTTTCCTCTTTAAATCCCTTTTCATTTTCTTTCAAGACCATCACATGGGCTCTCAGACCATGTGGGTATATCTGTTTTCCTTCCCTGAGTTTTGTACTTCCCTCAATAAATAATAATTATTTAAATAATTATTTAATAATTATCCTTCTCGGTCTGGTTTGCCAATTCTTTGGTTAAATAACAGACACAAACTCAGGGTTTGGGGTTCGAGGGTTTTTTCCTGAATCCCAGCACCACCTCACTACAGTATATTGTCTATATTTATGAACGTTTTCAATATAAAAATTAAAAAAAAAAACCTCATCAAAGCCAGAGGCTACAGAGAGCTCAACACTAAATCAGACTTCTAACATGCCCACCAAGACTCAGGGAACATTGTCAAAGAGGGTGGAAAGATTGTAAGAGCCACAGGTTGGATAGGACTATCCTGAGGCACAGTCTCCTCCCACAGAGACCAACTGAGGCCTTCATGACCCCACAGTGAATACCCTCAATAGGATGGGGGCAGGGGACAGGGGATATAAGAGTAAACCTTAAAAAAAAAAAGAATGTAAGAGCTAAAGGAAGGGGGGAGTGCTTACAATACTGTCTTCCAGACAGAGTGGCCTAGATATATTCATGGCCTCTCAGTGGGCTGACATTGTCTACACAAGACCTGCATGATAGGTGGGAAAATGATGGCATCAAAATAGAAGAGAGTATAGTTGGAAAGAAGAGGGGTTCAGTGGAGGGGGGGGATGTTCAGATGACAACCGATATAAATCATCACATTTGGCAATAGTAGAAAGTGAACGTGGCTGGCACCAAGCAGAGCCTGGCCAGGAGGCACCACTGCATGGCTGTGAAAAAATGCATTGGCAACGAGCTGGCATGGAAAACCCACGAGTACCAGGGGACTTCATGGAGGAGGGAAAACCCAGGGCAGAGGATGGGGCTAGATGTGAATGGGTCGTGAGACTAGAGATAGGAGGAATGAGAGGTGATCCCCAATAGTGGAGTGGTGGAGGGAGACATAATAGCTGAAGCTACAGTTCACAACCTCTATGTGCAAGGTCTGTCTGGGACTGTCTTGTTGGAGTTCTTGAGAACTTGAGAGCTTAGGAAGCCCCGGACTTTGAATATGATGTTTACACATTTAAGGCTCTGCCTTATATCTTTATTGTTGGGGTGTGGTGGTTGATGTTTTTTATTGTTAATTGTTTTTTTTTTGGGGGGGGGATAGGTTCTCTCTCTAGTCCAGGATGACCTGGAATTCACTATGTAGTCTCAGGGTGGCCTTGAACTCATGGTGATTCTCTTACCTCTGCCTTCCGAGTGCTGGGACTAAAGGCATGTTCCACTAATCCTGGCTAACATTTTATTTATTTATGAGAGAGAGAGAGACAGAGACAGAGAGAGACAGAGACAGAGAGAGAATGGGCATGCCAGAACCTCTATCACTGCAAATGAACTCCAGACACATGTACTACCTTGGTGCATTTGGCTTTACCTGGGTATTGGGGAATTGAACCTGGATCCTTAGGCTTTGCACGCAAGTGCCTTAATCACTGATCCATCTCTCCAACCCCTGTTTGGTGTTTTGACACAGGTTTTCATGTAGCCCAGGTTGGTCTCCAACTTGTTATATAGTTGAGGATAACCTTGAACTCCTTGTGGGACCCTGCTAAGAGGCACGGAGGATATAGAGTTAAATGAAGTTGAGACCGGCTGAAACCCTCATAAAGTCTCTGACTCACTTATCTCTGAGCTTCTTGGAGACCTGGAAGGCATTTCGCCATCCTCCTCTTTTGATCCTAAACCTCCAGCCCTCCAGGCAGGCCACAGCGAGCCCTGAGATAAGCAGGCAATTCAAGGCCTAAACTCACTCCAGCTGTAATAACAAACCTGGACAATAATGTTACAGTTCCTCTGAAGCCATCACCATTCTATACATGTTTAGAGTCACGTAGAAAGCCCCCCCAACTTATCTATGCAAACTAGGCATCCATAGGCTACTGGCCCCTGCCAATCCACTCATGAGACATCCACAGTACCCTGCCCCTACCAATCCCCTTGCTGCCTATGTTCCTGCCTCTGCCTTTTCCTCTATATAAACAACCTTTATCTATACAATAAACGAGAGCTGTCCACTGCCATGTTCTGCCGGATGGCTATGCCCGTCAGCCTACCACTGTCCCAAGACGCTGCTATTCACCCAGCTGCGTGGATGAACCGGAGTGTTAGTGTACAATGACCTCCGAAGTAATCCACGCACAGCACTCCTAATCCTCTTACTTTTACCTCCTGAGTACTGTGATTACAAGCATGTATCACCTACACCTGACTGCCTTGTATTTTTTTTTTAATTTTTGGTAAGTGTGTGTGGGGTAGTATTGTGGCATGTATGGTGTATGCATGTGCGGGCACAGATGTGTGTGCATAGACACGGACACGTGTGGAGGCCACAGGAGGACATTGTGTGTCCTCCTTTGTTCCTCTTCCACCTTATTATTATTATTTTTTTAATTTATTGTCCATAATGAGTTACAACATTTAGTGGGCAAACAATGAGTTGTTATCCCCAATTCCCCACTGCCCTCCCCTCCCCCCTCCACTGGATAACCTCCTCCATGGGTCGTCTGGATCAGTCCTTGTGACAGGGGACCATGGATAGCCTAGTATTCAGCCAGGTTCTCCTGGCCATGCCTCTGGA
>PVHP010019174.1:0-32168 GCA_004024765.1 Zapus hudsonius
CTCTCTCTCTCTCTCTCTCTCTCTCTCTCTCTCTCTCTCTCTCTCTCTGCTTGAAAATGAATAAATAAAATATTTTTTTAAAAAAGTAGAACAGAGCTAGACATGTTGGCTCATATCTCTAATCCCAGTGCTTGGGATGCTGAGGCAGAAGTATTGCTGTAAATTCAATGGTAGCCTGAGATACTCTCACAAGAAAAGAGAGAGAGGGAGGGAAGAAAAGAGAAAGAGGAACAGAAATAATATCAAGGAAGGTGTAGTGGTTTGATTCAGGTGTCCCCATAAACTTAATGTGTTCTGAAGGCTTGATCCCCCACTGAGGGCAGTTTGGGAAGTGGAACCTCGTTGGAGGTGTGTTACTGGGGCTTATGGGGTTTTAAGCCAGCTTCCTCTTGCCAGCGTTTGGCACACCTTCCCACCGCTATTTGCAGTGCTGTGATGGAGGTGATGTCCACCCTCTGCTCGTGCCATCGTTTCTCTGCCAGGATGGAGCTTCCCCTCAAGTCTTTAAGCCAAAACAAACCCATTCTTCCATAAGCTGCTTTTGATCAGGTTCTTTGTCACAGCAACAAGAAGGTTGACAACAGGGAGTAAAGGGGTAAATATGTCTACTCTTGGGAAACAGACATAATTTTATATCTAAGACATTAGTGAGGAGCTTCTTCTGCTTTTCGCGCCGCAACCCTTGGTGCTATTATTCCTATTTCTCTTTTTGTTTTGTTTTGTAGTTATTGGTCTCCCCCCCAACAGTCACTCTAGCCAAGGCTCACCTGGAATTCACTATGTAGTCTCAGGCTGGCCTTGAACTCGCAGCGATCCTCCTAGCTCAGCCTCCAGAGTGCTAGGATTAAAGGCATGCACCCTACCTCCTTCTTAAAGGAAACTCAATTCTTCCTATAAACACCTGCACTGTAATGAGCACTCTGTTTACACGGACTAGGATGACCACTGTGTCCTTGAGATTCTTTCAGCCCAGTGGAAAATGGCCTCCAGCCCAGAGTGGAGAGGATAAGTGAAGAAACAGCAGAAAACAGGATCCCTGGTCCTTGGGATGGAGGACATACTTCCACTTTAAATACTCTGTGATGTTTGAATTTATTGCAATGTTTTATAATTTTAGAAGTCTAATAAAACATAAAAGCACATGGATGAAGAAACTGAATGTAGTAATAGCAGGCTGAGGTGGCCAGGTGATTGAAAGTGCTTGCTGCGAGAGAAAGCCTGCTTACTGAGTTCAGATTCCCAGAATCCCGTGAAGCCAGATGCAAGTAGATAGAGCAAGCTTCTATGACCCAATGCTCCCATGAGCCCATGGGAGGCAGAGTCAGGAGACTTCAGAAGCTTGTAGGCTAGCTAGTCCTGCCTTCACAGCCGCAAAACAAGAGACCCTGTCTCAAGCAAGGTGCAAGGCGAGGACTAATACCCCAAGGTTATCCTCTGACCCCCAAACACACCATGGCAGGTACGTGTGTGCATGTGTGCATACATACATACACACACAATGTAATACTAAAGTCCTGGCCAGGGGGTGGGGGGGGAGGAGAGACTTCAGCCCACTGGCTCATTTAGCCCTTCCCATGAAATCAGAAAGATTTCTTGATTCCTGTCTAGTGGAGAAAGCAGCATCCTAGGAGGAGAAGCACTCTGCCCCAGTTCTCAAGCCAGCAAGGAGTACAGGCCTTGATAGCAAATTGGAAGGTGGCAGGTTTTCACCCAAATTCTAGCTTGCCAAGGGTCACAGGTGCAAGAGCTTATAGGAGATTTCTGTGAGTCTAATTTTAGTCAAAGTCAAATGGGTTCTGGAATGGTCATTAATTCCTGCAGCAATATCCACTTGGCATTATTATGATACCCTCTCTCTCTCTCTCTCTCTCTCTCTCTCTCTCTCTCCCTCTTTTTTCCTTTTTTTTTTTTTGAGATAGGGTCTCACTCTAGCCCAGGCTGACCTGGAACTCCTACCTTGAGTGCTGGGATTAAAGGCATACACCACCCCACCCAGCCCTTTCTTCTTTTTCCATGGTGGGGATTGAACTCAGGGCTTTGCACATGCCAGGCAAGCAATTAACCACTGAGCTACACCCTGGCCCTCTTGACGTGGTTTCTACATTGTCCACAAGTCACCAGACAGTTCAGACATTCCTGGTTCCTGGAAACCCAAAGGAAAATGACCGATTCAGCTGATCAGGAGGCCCTATGACGGCACAGCTCTTTGTTGTTTTCTTTTATTCTTCTTTCAGGGCAAGGCTGACTTTATCATATAATTACTTGGGAAGTGAAGCATAGAAAGATGAGGTAAAACAGACAGTGAAAAGCAGACATGTTAATGCTAGGAGTGAGTGGACCCATTCATTAGTTTCAAACTCAAAGAAGGGACGACCCCTGGGCAGGTTCAAGGAACCATGATTCCAAGCCTTTGTAAATATTCTGTGTTTATGATCTTGTTCTTTGGCTTTCTGTAATGAATAATAGTTAATCTCTCAAAACACAAAAAGGTTTAAAGACAGGATGTGGCTTAGTGGTAGAGAATTTCCTTAGGGTGCTCAAGGTTCCAGGTTGCTTTCTAGCAGTGTCAAATAAAACAGTGTGAAGAGTCAAGTGTGGTAGCCCATGTGTGTAACCTCAGCCCTCACTAGGTTAATGCCAGGGGATCCTGAGTTCTAGGCCAGCCTGAGCTGCATGACAAGACTGTCATAAACAAGTGAACAAACAAAATGAAAATACAATTCATTGAATAGATGCAAATTATATATCCTACTAAGGAATTTATTTCAACAATATATAAAGAATTGGGGTCTCGAGAGATTTCTCAGTGGTTAAGGCATTTGCCTGCAAAACCTAACGACCCATGTTCATTTCCCTAGTACCCACATAAAGCCAGATGCACAAAGTGGTGCATGCATCTGGAGTTTGTTTGCAATGGCTAGAGGCCCTGGTGCACTATTATTTCTCTCTCTCTCTCTCTCTCTCTCTCTCTCTCTCTCTCTGGATGCAAATAAATAAAGGAAATAAAATAAATTTAGAATCCAGATGTAAGGAGACAAATATTAATTTAAAAAATTAAGCCAGAGGCCGGGTGTGGTGAGACACATCTTTAATCTCAGCACTCAGGAGGCAGAGGTAGGAGGATCACCATGAGTTCAAGGCTACCCTGAATTCCAGGTCAGCCTGGATTAGATCCAGAACCTATCTTGAAAAACAATAAATAAATAAATAAATATAAAAAATAAGCCAGGCACAGTGGCACACACCTGTAATCCTAGCTTTCAGGAGGCTAGTCTGGTCTACATATCAGGTTCCCAGCCAGCTAGGGCTTCACAGTGAGGCCCCGTCTAGAAGAAGGGGAGGGGCTGGGAAGATGGTTTAGAGAGTAAGAATGCTAGCCATGCACACATGAGGACCTGACTACAATCCCTAACGTCTCTGGCATGCATCTGGAGTTTGTTTGTAGTAGCTAGAGGCCTAGCATGCCCAGTTTCTCTCTCTCTCTCTCTCTCTCTCTCTCTCTCTCTCTGCTTGCAAATAAATAAGTAAAATAAAAATATTTGCCAGGTGTGGTGGCACATGCCTTTAATCCCAGTACTGGGGAGCAAAGGTAGGATTGCTGTGAATTCCAGGCCAGCCTGGGTTAGAGCAAGACCCTCCCTACCTTGAAAAACCAATAAAATAAAATAATTAAAATTTTTTAGCCAGGCGTGGTGGCGCACGCCTTTAATCCCAGCACTTGGGAGGCAGAGGTAGGAGGATTGCCATGAGTTCAAGGCCACCCTGAGACTGCATAGTAAATTCCAGGTCAGCCTGGACTAGAGCAAGACCCTACCTCGAATAACCAAAAAAAAATTTTTTTTTCTTAAAAAGAATTGGGTATGTGGCAGAACACTGACCTACCACACAAGCACACAAGTTTGATCCCGAGCACCGCCAAACCAAAACAAACACAACAAAACAAAAAGGGTCTTTGTGTGTTTTTGGAGCTGGAAGGAAAATCTTGCTGTAGAAGCCAGTCTTGAAGTGAGAGAATATTCCAGTGTGAACATGACAGCAAAAAGAGAGTTGAATGAGTCCTGGGGTCTACAGATAACCTCAGATCTACTTCTCCCAGGGCTCATCACAGGGAGTCTGGGACACTTAGGGGCTTTTCTGCAAGGGAAGTCTAAGCTTGAAGGGTTAGAGTCTCCTGGATGCTGAACTGGAGCTTTCCAAAGGTCCAGTCCAAAGACCTTTTGGCTCTGACCCCCTTGTTCTGTGAAAACATCACCCCAACTTACGTCTGCCTGGTTCCAGTGCCATCTCAGCTTTCTTTCTTCCCTTCCATTAGGAGGACCAAGTGTCTAGATGTGATCTTTCTTAGTCCTAAATGACCTTCCCCTCAGGCCCTATTCATACCCCATCATTCTCTACTGATCTCCCTCTGGAGAAAAGAGAAGGGTGTCAAGAACAAGAAAGTGTGGTCATGGTTGGCTGGAGACATTGCTGATAAATGAAGGTGTGTCCTCACTAAAAATCCTGGCAGCCTCACGCTCAGCATCATCACAGTCACGAGCATGTTTACTGAACTTTTGCTAAGGGCCAGGCACCTGACAAGACCTCACTGTGTGTCATCACACAGCACTCAAGAATGTTCCAGAGTTCCAGGTCTCATGTGCAATCAGCAGTCAGGCCACCCCCTGAAAAAGTTTCCCACTGTTCCCAAACAGGTTTTCTACTCCAGGGTTCACGGCACACCCCCAATGAACTTTCAGTGTGAGGCCAGGGCAGGACTTGAGCTCTGGGTACCACCAGCAGAAGGGTAGCTTTTCTACCCCAAAGCTGCCCTGTTCTTGGGGACCCAGAATGTAAAAAGGGGCTGAGATTCCAGCATGGAAGGATTAGATCGTAGGTTGTTAACTGTTGGAGTCAACCTTCTCGTTCGTTGCTGCGCCAAAGAACCCAACCAAAAGCAGCTTGTTTATTTTGGTTTGTAGGTTTGAGGGGAAGCTCCATGATGTCAGGGAAAACAACGGCATGAGCAGAGGGTGGACATCACCTCCTGGCTGACATCAGGTGAACAACAGCAACAGGAGAGTGTGCCAAACACTGGCAAGGGGAAGCTGGCTAGAACCCCATTAGCCCACCCCTAACAACACACCTCCAACAAGGTTTCAATTCCCAAACTGCCATCAGCTGGGGATCAGGCATTCAGAGCGCACTTGTTTGTGGGGGACACCTGGATCACACCACCACACTAACTCTGAGTCCTTGTTTGTCATTCAACCCTTAGCATTAGCATGGTGCCATGGACAAGCAAAGAAGCCATAAGCCTTTTTTAAAAAATATTTTATTTATTCATTTTCAAGCAGAGAGATACAGAGAGAGAGAGAGAGAGAGAGAGAGAGAGAGAGAGAGAGAGAGAGAGCGCACCAGGGCCACCACCTTGTGGGTCTGGCTTATGTGGGTACTGGGGAATTGAAACAGGGTCCTTAGGCACTGGAGGCAAGTGCCTTAACCGCTGAGCCATCTCTCTCCAGCCCCATAAGCCTTTTAAGAGTGCTTTTGCAGGCACAGGACCAAGACAGAGTGGTTTCAACTATAAGAGAGGTAGGCATATTGCCCTAGGGCCTACACGCTGAAAGAATGATCAGATCCAGGGATCTCGTGAATGAAGTGCTTGGCCATGTTCATCGTCTAAGGAAGACCTTCCCTCATCCTCCTTACTTTCAAATGGAGGCAGCTCAGGTGGTATGGACTTGCCACTCTGTCTTCCTCGGGTCCCCCAGGACAGAGGTTTCACCTTTGCTTTTTGCCAGTCTTACAGCCTGGTTGATGTGAGTCTCACGTGCATCCAGACTTTCTGACCCTGCATGTCACTAGATCTCTTTCTCTGTGTGATCTACACCACATAGTGGGACTGGTATTCCAGTAGGGCAGATGCCCTACTGAGCCACAGATGTGTAAGCCTCTGAATTGCGTCGAACCTTCTCCAACACCTCCAGTATATTACCTTGTACTTATTTCTTTCTTTCTTTTTTTTTTTTTTTCGAGGTAGGGTCTCGAACTCTAGCCCAGGCCGACCTGGAATTCACTCTGTAGTCTCAGGGTGGCCTTGAACTCATGGTGATCCTCCTACCTCTGCCTCCCAAGTGCTGGGATTAAAGGCGTGCGCCACCATGCCCGGCTTGTACTTATTTATTTCTATTTTGCTCTTTTTTTTTTTTTTTTTTTGAGCTAAGGTCTCAGGCCGACCTGGACTTTACTAAGTAGTCTCAGGCTGACATCTAACTCATGGCGATCCTTCTACCTGTACCTCCCAAGTGCTGGGACTGAAGGTGTGCGTGCACCACCATGCCCATCTTATTTATTATATTTTTATTATTATTTTGTTTTTTTTGAGATAGGGTGTCACTCTAACCCAGGCTGACCTGGAATTTACTCTGTAGTCCCAGGCTGACTTCGAACTCACAGTGGTCTTCCTACCTTTGCCTCCCAAGTACTGAGATTAAAGGTGTGGACCAGCACACCTGGCTTTATTGTTTTACAGAGCCAAGACCCTGTTAGCCCTCAGGTTCTGGGAGGCAAAGAAGAATTTCATTTTTAAAAAATATTTTATTTATTCATTTTTCAAGCAGAGAGACAGAGAGAGAGAAAAAGAGAGAGGGCCTTAGGCACTGGAGGCAAGTGCCTTAACCGCTGAGCCATCTCTCCAGCCCAGAATTTCATTTTTTTTTTTACTTCACTGAATCTTCTCTTATTCTCCTAATCCTAATGTGAATGCAATTGTGAGTAGATGTAATTAATTTGATTTTAACAGACTTTTTTGTTTGTTTTTTTCGAGGTAGGGTCTCGCTCTAGCCCAGGCTGACCTGGAATTCACTATGTAGTCTCAGGGTGGCCTTGAACTCTTGGTTTTGGTTCTTGATCCTCCCACCTTTGCCTCCCGACTGCGGCTGGCATTAAAGGCGTGTGGCATCACACCTGGCTCCCCTAGCAGACCTCATCATTACTCCCACTTTTTTTTCTATTAATTTGCTTCTGCTTTTAACCCAAGTAGCTCAAAAGCTTATTTTTCCTTCCCTTTGTTGGCTTCTGTCTTTTAGCCAGTGCTTACCTACAGAGCTCTGAGTTCAGACGACATGAAGAGGGCGAAATAAAAATAGCCAATTGGTCGATAATAGAATGGGAAAGTTTCTTAGGCAGAGGGGAGGCACCGGGGCGAAGGGCGGCTGGAAAAGTTGAGGAGGCCTGAGTGGAAGACTCCCTGGGAGCTGGCCTTGCTTTGAGATGATGCATGTGGCTCTTCCGGTTGGTGAGACAGGGAGGAAGTAGTGAATTAAAGATTCTGTTTTTGTCTTATCCTGGCCAATGTCCAATGTATGATGCTCCCGTACTCTAAAAACTGGCCTACTGGACGGATACATGGTAGATAGAGTGAGTTACCTACTCACAAGAAACTACTCAGGCTGGCTGGCTGTCTGCAGCCTCTGCAACCAGAGCTCTTAGCCAGGCCTCTGACACCACACCTCCACCACACTGCATGATTTTTTCTTTCTCATTAGGCTTTTTGAGGCTCCTATTGATTGTTGCTTTTCTTGGCAAATGGTATAGCAAAGTAAAAATCAACACCAGTATTGGGACAGGCAGACACAGAAGGCTTTCTGTGTCTTCAGGGCCAGCAAGAGACCCAGTCGTCAACCTGGTCCCTGACCTTCAGGTTTACCTCTGCAATTATTGCAAGGATGTTTGTCTGTCTGTGTCTTTCCCCTCACAGGGCAGGCAGCTGTGGTCATCCCCACGCCCTGAATGCCTGGCTCGCCATTCATAGCTGCCAATGATACTGAGGTAGGGCTGCCCAGGAAGCGCTGATTTCAAGGCTGGGCCAGCAGCCACACCTCTGCCATTTCCACATGCAGCTGCCTCAACGAGCCAGTCACCACCGTTTGGGGTTAGGGAGAGTTCTGAGAGGGCAGGCAGCAACTACTATTATTACTATGTAGCTGAAGACTATTCTCAGAGAGTTGCTCCGTCACGTCAAATGTGTAAGCCAACTGTTCCCACAAGCTTAGGCACCATTCTTACTGCCATTAAAAAATTTTTTTTGAGGTAGGGTCTCCCTCTAGCCCAGGCTGACCTGGAATTCACCATGTGGTCTCAGGGTGGCTTTGAACACACATCGATCCTCCTACCTGCCTCCCGAGCTTTGGGATTAAAGGTGTGTGCCACCACACCTGGCACCACTATAAAAATTAAAAGCAAAATAAGTAAAATGAAGTTTGTGAGGTGGTGACACATACCTGTAATCCCAGTACTTGAGAGGTGGGTGCAGAAGGATCAGGAATTCAATCACATAACACATCTGAGGCCAGCCTGGGCCACACAAGAACCTCAGAAAAGAAAAGAAAACAACAGCTTAATAATTCTTATTTCTATTTACAGACGAGGCTCCTGGGCTAGAGATCAGTGATGTGAATGTCTAAGAATTGAGCCTGGGTTCAGTTTCTGCATTTGTGAGATGGAAATAATACCTCCCACTTAAGGTTGTCGGAAGGAGTCAGTAACTACATATGCGTTTACTTGTTCATTGACTGTTTTCTGCTCTAGCTGTAAACTCCAGCGGCAGGAGCTTAGCCTTGTTCACTGCTATGTCGTCAGGGCCTGAAACAAGTGTCTGGACGTGGTAGGTTTTCAATAATAACCTGTGCCAAAATGGAAATGACAGGAGATAAACATGGGTCAGATTTGCCTACAGCGCTGGGCAGCCCCATGTGAGCAGTCGGGTTAGCGGGTGAAACCTACTTTGTACAAAGTCAGAAAAAGCCCCCCCCAAAAAAAAAAAGTCTCCAAGGTTAGGCTGCAATGCCAGCCTAAGCGCTCGGGTTCCTCTTTTCCTAAATTGGGAAATGCATTCTTCTCATCTTGTCTACAGAAGCGGGTGTTGGAGACCAGGAAGGAGCGTGATCTCAGCGGAGGAGAGTTGCTCCCGCGCCCCCACCCCGAGCTCCGGCGCCATTCCACCTTAAGCGCGCAGACCACCTTAAGCCAGGGCGCTGGAGCCGCAGGGCCGGGGCGGGGCTTCTCACGCAAATGAGGGGCGTGGGCCTGTGGGCGGGGCTCGAGGGCGGGGCGGGCGGGGCTCTGATCTGACGTCAGACGGGCGGCCGGGGCAGTTGGCTCGGCGGCGGCGGAGCGGCTGGAGCGGCGGCGCCGAGCGAGCGAGGGAGCGAGCGAGAGAGAGCGAGCGAGGGAGCGAGCGGGCCGCGCGGCCGGGCGCGGGGAGCGGCGGCAGAGCGGGAGCAACATGGCGCCGGTGGGCGGGGGCGGGGACCGGGGCCCGGGCGGCGGGCCGGCCCGAGGGCGCCTCCTCCTGGCGGCGCTGGTGCTGCTACTGTGGGCGCGGGGGTCCCGGGGCCAGGGCGGCCCGCCGCCCGGCGCGATTCTGGGCATGAGGCTGGCGAGCTGCAACAAGTCGTGCGGGATGAACTCGGACGGCATCATCTTCGTGTCCGAGGGCAGCACGGTGACCCTGCGGCTGTACGGCCAGAGCCTGGGCGCCGTCTCCAGCAACCTGATCTCCTTCACCGAGGTGGACGACTCCACCGCCGTGCAGAACACCACCACCTGCCCGGAGCTCACCAAGGACCTGGTGGTCCAGAAGCTGGTCAACGTGAGCCGCGGAAACACGTCCGGGATGCTGGTGGTGCTCACCAAGTTCCTCCGCAGGAGCGAGAACATGAAGCTGTACGCCCTGTGCACCCGCGCCCGGGTCGGCGGGCCCTGGCTCCGCTGGACCGACAAGGACTCGCTGCTCTTCATGGTGGAGGAGCCGGGCCGGTTCCTGCCCCTCTGGCTGCACATCCTCCTCGTCCTGGTGCTGCTGGTGTTCTCGGGCATCTTCTCTGGCCTCAACCTGGGGCTGATGGCCCTGGACCCGATGGAGCTTCGCATCGTGCAGAACTGTGGCACCGAGAAGGAGAGAAAGTATGCCCGCAAGATAGAACCCATTCGGCGCAAGGGCAACTACTTGCTCTGCTCCCTGCTCCTGGGAAACGTGCTCGTCAACACCTCCCTCACCATTCTCCTGGACAACCTCATCGGGTCTGGCCTCATGGCAGTGGCCTCCTCCACCATTGGCATCGTCATCTTTGGGGAGATCGTACCTCAGGCCCTGTGCTCCCGACATGGGCTGGCCGTGGGTGCCAACACTATCGTTCTCACCAAAATCTTCATGCTGCTCACCTTCCCCCTCAGCTTCCCCATCAGCAAGCTCCTGGACTTCTGCTTGGGTCAGGAGATTCGCACTGTTTACAATCGGGAGAAGCTGATGGAGATGCTGAAGGTGACAGAGCCCTACAACGACCTGGTGAAAGAAGAGCTGAATATGATCCAGGGCGCCCTGGAACTACGGACCAAAACGGTGGAGGATGTCATGACCCAGCTCCACGACTGCTTCATGATCCCCAGCGATGCCATCCTGGATTTCAACAGAATGTCCGAGATTATGGAGAGTGGGTATACTCGCATTCCTGTGTTTGAAGACGAGCGATCCAATATCGTAGATATTCTCTATGTCAAAGACCTGGCCTTTGTGGACCCTGATGACTGCACCCCACTCAAGACCATCACTCGCTTCTACAATCACCCGGTACACTTTGTTTTCCATGACACCAAGTTGGACGCCATGCTGGAGGAGTTCAAGAAAGGTAAGGGGACTCTTCTGGTGCTCTGCATGGTTTGTGTCTGCTGGTTCCATTGTGTGACTCTGTCCCTCTGTCATGAACCTCCTGTGCCTCTGAGGAGAATGTTACCAGTGCTGTAGAAGCAGGTCTTACGTGTTAGCCTTCTGCTCCGTGTTGTGCTCTGCGCTTCTGATGAAACCAAGCTAAGAAGACACGCTTGCCTACTTGCAGGGAAAGAACAGGCCCTGTTCAGGGGAGGGGGAGAGACAGTGAGATGGATGGAGCAAGGCCTGGGGGAGGGGACAGGGGACAGAGACTTAGATGAGCGCCTGGAGAGAAGCCAGCCTCAGGCTGATGGAGCTGTCACAGAGGAGGGGACATCTGAGGGAAGATAGGGTGGCAGAACCCAGGTGTGCTTGTGGCTCCGCAGATGGTCCTGTTTTATCAGTGCTGTGGCACTGCTTGCTGACCGTTGATTAGTGGCAGTATTTGGGGCCCATAAAATTTGTTCTGAGATTGGAGCTCTGGCGCTCCAACCCACAGAAGCAGAGCTGGGAGGTCTCTAGTTGGCTCCTGACGCGGAACAATGCCAAGCAACACTTTCCACTCTTCAGCAGGAGCAAGCTGATGAAGTTTGAGTTATTGTTCCATCTTTCCCAGGTGTCAAACATGGACTTGCCCCTATGGTTTGCTGGAATCTTCGCTGGCCTTGCATTGCCTCCCCCCCAACCCCTCTCATGCATGTGCTGACCCATAGCTAGGCATTTGGAGGGCTCCGTGCGCAACCCCTTTCCTTATTCCCAGCAAAGCCTTCCTCCCACCTCTGCACCCTGAAGCCCTCAGAGTGGCAGTAAACAAGGTAATTACGGAGTAACCCTTCGAGGCTGCAGGGGGTGAGGAGGCAGAAAGGAGTGCCTTAAAAGAAGCTTGGGCGGAGGGGTCATCCAGTAGGAGCTTTCTTTCTTAAATCCCACGCTAGAGCTGCTGCTGGCTGAGGCTGGGAACCACTTCTGAACCCTGGGCTTATTTCTGGACCAGAGAATGGAGGCCAGCCTTGGCGTGGGATTGAGAGGGAAGAGCTGGCCAGGCCAAGTTTGGGTCAGGATCCAGACAAGAGTGGTGGGTTGGTACCCTCCCTTTTCAGTGTGCCAGACAAGCTCTCGGCATCAGAGCTAAGGATGTCTCTACGATTGTGAACCAACCTGGGAAGGAGATAGTATGGGTGACAACCTTACTCCTAGATGCCTAGTGGGGAAGCTTTGAACAGACCCTAAGAGCTTATTTTACCTAGAGGAGCCATGAGGAGTGTGCCCCACTTCGCCCCCCCCCCCAACCACCTGGCAGCCTGGGATCCTGAAGATTTCTTCCTGTATCTTGGTTAGGAACCTGATCAGCTTCTTTCCCCCCATTACCTTCATAGTCCTTGAGGTGGTGACTGGTGACATACCCACCAGTTCAGCCAGATCTAGTCCTAGGCAGTATTGATTGACCTGTCTTGGCATCTAGCTCCTGCAAGGCTAAGCTCTGTGTGGCAGTGTGTTGAGTCTTGGGCCAGGCATCTTTGGATTCCATTCTCTCCTATGAGGAGTGCTCTTTCATTAAGCCGGGACAACATCTCTTAGGCCAGAGCTTTACAGAGCCCACCTCTTCACCCACACTGGACTCTAATGGAAGCAAGTGCAGCAGGCCGCCCTGGAGGTGTGAGTGTGATGCAGTGGTCACCCCTTAGGAACAGGCCTTCCTGATGCCAGAGGTCTTGGAAGCCTCATCAGTCACATCAGGTATGGTGTTGTGCCTGTCTGTGTGGGTCTGCCACCCGCTTTGGTCTTTCCGTTGGCATATACTTCTGTTCTGAGGCTGCCCAACACCTAGTGTACACCTGCAACTGAAAAGGTTTTCAGTTTAGTGTCTGGAAGTTTAGTGTCTGAAAGGCTTCTTCCTTCCTCTCTCTCTCTCTCTCTCTCTCTCTCTCTCTCTCTCTCTCTCTCCCTCTCCCCCCTCTCTCTCCCTCTCTCTCCCTCCTTCCTTCCTTCTTTCTTTTCTTTCGCCAGAAGCATGTGTGAAGCTCGGCACAGCCAGTTGTGTCAGCAGCATCCACCTCAGAGCTGAGGTGACTTTCTGAGGTGACTTTGCTGGTTCCTCTACCCCAAAGTTGGGTACAGGTACTGGGCCTATCTCTGCCAGAGCCCTTCTGCCTGGCTGTAATTTTTTTTTTTTTAAAGACAGGCTCTTGCTGTATATTCTAGGCCCATCTTTGAACTTCTAACCTCCTATTTCTAGGATTACAGAGGTGTGCCACCGTGCCCAGCATCTGTAATTTTTCTTTTCTTTTCTTTTTTTTTTTTTTTTTTTTTTTGTTTTTTTTGAGGTAGGGTCTTGCTCAGGCTGACCTGGAATTCACTATGTGGTCTCAGGGTGATCTCATGGTGACCCTCCTACCTCTGCCAAGTGCTGGGATTAAAGGCCACCACACCTGGCTGTAATTCTTTTTGTTGGTGGTTTATTTTTCATCTGTCAACTGCTCTTAACTTCTGGGTAACAAGCAGCACCTCAAAGATCCTTTTTAAGGCTGAGGAGAGAACTAGATGCCAGCAGAGGGATATAGGCGAAGGCCCAAAGTACAGAGGCAATGCTTCATGTGTCTGGCATTGAGGCCCAAGACGCCATTCCATCACTCTCCGCACCAAGAGGATTCAAGAATCCCTTGAGCTTGCCGTGTAAACTGCCCTGGGTATGAGAAGTTTGGCAGCCTTAACTCATCCTCATGGTGACCCCTGGAATGGCCTTTCTTGACAGAAAAGCCTTCTGGGAGCTCAGAGCCGACAGCTACCATACCTGGGAGGCTTCCTGGAGGAGGTGGGGATGGGGCCTGGGAGGGGGACTTCCAGGGAGGTGCTAGCCAAGGTCTGGCTTCCTGGGGTCCAGGGTAGGAGCAGTTCCCTTTTTTGGGTTCTTAGTCTCATTATTAAGAAAATTTAGAAGCTGACTCAGAAGAAAGGCCAAGGACAACTTTATTAGGGTTTGAGAGAGAAAACTCAGGTAAAGTAACTTGGAGCAGCTGCCAGGAGGAGGAAGATGGATGTAAAAGTCATGGCTTGGTTAGGGTCAGCAGTGGAAAAGCCCAGGGTAGCAGGGTAAGTACAGGGGATTTTGGCCAGTGTCTGAAGAAAAGATTGAAAAAGGAGAAAAGGAAAAGTTACGCTTGGTGTTAGTACTAAAAACAGCAAGCGGGCTTACAGTGTAGATCTGCACGTACCTCTGTCATTCTTTTAGGCTCCGCCCCCTACAGTTTTATAAGTTCCTTGCCTCATTAGGAATGTTAGTTGAACAAATGAATGAATGACCATACAAATGGTGACTGTCTGCCAAGCCCTGCTGACTCCCCTTCCTTGAACACATGGGACACTCCCATTCTGGGGCCTGTGCCCTAGCTGTTCTCTCAGACAGGAATGTTCTTCTCAGAAGTCAGGGTGGCCCACTCTCTGTCTTTCTCATGCATCACCTCCGTGAGGCCTGATGACCCCTCCATCTCCTACCTGTGCTCGCTCTGCTTTTTCTCATAGCACATAGCTCTGGAGTTGACTTCTTGCTGTTGCCTGTCTCTTCCCACCGCAGTATCAGTTCCAAAGGTCAGAGCTTTGTGTTCTCATCATTAATATATCTTTAACCCCTGGAGTAGCACTTGACACACGTTGTAAGGCCTCAATAAAAGATCACTGAGTGAGTGAATGAATGAGTGAATGAAATGACCTGTCAAACTTGAGAATTGTTCCTGTTTCTATTCTAAAAGTGTTGGGCTTTGGAGAAGTTGATGAAAGATAAGACAAAATGGACGGTGGGTACTCTCAGGGTCTCTGCATCTCCATCTGCCCAGCAGAGACCCGAGGAGCTCCTCTAATGACACACATGCTCATGATTCCAGGCAGGAGGCACAGTCTGGGGCCTCAAGTCTGACTGAGTCCCTTTCCCTGTGCCTTAATTTCCCTGCCACTAAGCGGTCTTTGGCCACGGGAAGTTTACACAGCCTCACCTCATTAAGGTGAGTCATGCTCCTGTACACCCAGAGGCAGGCTCTGGCACCGGAAGTCAGTGCATGCTTGGGGGACTCTTAGCTTCCCCTAGAACTAAAGCAAAGACCTACAGACTCTAGCTGCATCTGCCTCCTAGCTCAAGGCAGTTAACATCGTTGAATCCCTGCCATGGGCATGACATGAGCAGGTACTCCTGGACTTCAAGAGTAAAGCCTTCGAGGGAATGAAGACATGCCAACTATGAATCAAAGCCATGAAGTTTGAACTTTGGCCCTTCCTCTAGAACTTGTCTATTTGCAGTCCTGGGTGTTGGGAGTGGGTTTGCCACAGGTGGAGGGCCCCGTGGCCCAGCTTGCATTTTGCCTTCTCTTTAGGATGCTTTGCAGACCCTAAGCAGAGTCATGAATGAACTTTCATAGAGGTTGTAGAGCGACGTAAGCTCCTCCTTGGACCCTTCTGCCAGCTCTCCTGTGCCACTCCCTCAGGGGCATTCCTGCCCCTCCCAGGCACTTAGCTCATCTTTAACCATCTTATCTTTCCCCACCCACCTTATAACTTTCTGGACCACTATATAGAGCTGGATATAAACTCCACCCAGCCAGAAATGGGTTTAAATTCCACCCAGCTTGGTCACTGACCTATGAGGTGACCATGGGCCTCTTTCTGCTCCTCTCAGCAAGTTAGTGGGGTGTAATTTGGAGGGGAAGCAAACTAGAAATATTTTCATTAAAATTCCCTCACATATTTCCAACTGTGCCATGTCAGATTTTCCCATCTACTTAATTTTATTCCCAGAACCACTATAAAATCAAGAAAAAATAGCACTGCATGGTTTTTGCATTCACTCTTGGTTCTTGTCATCTGACACACCTTCAGTAACTTATCCCCACACCCTCCCTCCCACTCATGTACTTATTCATTTGTTCAAAAACATTTGACTTTTTGTAGCCTATGTGTCAGATGCAGTGCTGAGAGTCAGAGGTGAACAAAAATGTCTCTTCACAGAACTCAGTCTACCAGAGGGAGACTTACAACCAAGGCTAAGACTTGGCTGTGCAGAGCTCACAGATAGGGCAGGTCGAATGTTGGCTTGTGATTTGGATCGATGATGCTGTTTAGCTTTGGTAGAGAAAGGATGAAAAGGCAGTTTGGTAAGGATGGAGGAAAGAGGAGATTCATAAACTGGTATCATCACTGCTAGGCTCCTTTTCTACTCAGTGTTGTGTTCACACCAGAGCTGCTCACACTCAAAACTACCCTCAAGCCACCTGGGCATTTTAGAGTGTTCTCTCTCTCTCCCTCCCTCCCCCCTTCCCTTCCTTCCTTTCCTCCCTCCTTCTGTTCCTTCTTTCCTTCCTTTTTTTCTTTTTCTTTTTTTGCAACAAAGTCTCAAACCATAACCTAAGTACTATCCTGGAACTTTCAGGTAGCCAGCTGCCTCAGCCTCCCAAGTGCTGGGATAACAAGCATGAGTCACATGGCAGGCAAGTCTTCATTTCTGACAAGGTGTCCGATGGTATTGTAGGGCCTGTACCACATCATTGTTCAGAACACCTAGGCAAGTACGGATGGGCCTTAGGAGGGAGCCCAGGAGCGTACTGTAGTGCCAGGGAGAATGGAGAGGGTGAGAAGGTGTCAGGACAGTGCCAGGGGCTGCAGCATGGAGAGGCCTGGAAAGCACAGGCTGAGATGGGAGAGTCAAGCTCCATGGTGCTCAGGGATGAGCACAGGATGAAGGCAGTCCATCAGCTCCTCATCAGTTGGTGAATCTGAGAGTAACAGTTGCTGCATTCATGTAGTTGGCAGTGTGGGCCTGGGGCAGAGGTCCCAGTGCCGGCAGCTGACAAGGCCCTCTGCCAGCCAGGCTGCTGCTTACTTTCTCCTTGGTGCTGTCTGTGGGCAGGAGCTGGACCCTGTGGAGCAGGCTTGCTTGCTCTGTGCTGCCTACAGACCGGTTCCTCCCGAGGAGCCAGGACACATCCGTCACACACAGATCTGCCTTGGGTTTCGGCCTTAATAAGAGTTTGTGGACCTTTGAGTAGGAGCACCAGCTACAGTGATGTCCCCAGAGAAACCCCAGGTTCATATGGGGAGCTGTGAACAAAGCTTTCACTTTGGAAACAGATGAGTGCTGAGAACAGAAAATCACATAACTGTGCCCTATGGGAGCAGTGGATAGCGGGCAAGGGACATTGGCAAGGAGGCTTGCCCTGATCAGTAGATGCCTGAGGAAGCAATAAAATGAAGGGGCATTTCAGCTGGATAGTCAAGGTGGAGAGACATGGCATTTGCCACTTCTTCAATCCTCTTGAGGGAGAACTTGACAAGGACTGTTGGATAGGAAATGACCTCATGTGTCCTTTGTACCAACTTTGGGCACAATACTACCTGTTGTGACTATTTTTCAGCCTTTTGGAGCATCTTTGAAGTACAGATCACTGTCTTCCTCTGACCCTAGTGCTGTCTGTCATGGGGATGAGCCTGGCACACTGAACTGCTGGGCATCTTTGACAAAGGAGCCTGCTGCAACCTTGAGTTACATTTACCTTCCAGCCTTAGTCTCCTTAGACTGAAAAAACACATAGTCATGGAAGTGTGCATAGAAGGAGAATGATACCCGCCCCCATCACTGTCTCAGTGTCTGACTGTGGCAAGGCCTCCTGACTCCTTCCCTAGCCCATGGGAAGACAGGCTGCCTTGCTTGTCTTCACGTGGGCTCATGGTTTCTCTGAATTTCCAGAAGAATTTGCCCAGAGGATGTAAGGGTTCTATAAGTTGTCTGGGTGCTCTCCATGGCCCTGGGCCAAGAAAATGGCTACAACTAATGTTCTGTCATCACCCCCATTGCCTATGCACAATGCCCTGCTTTTTTATATTACTATCCATAATGAGATAAATTTAATGAACAAATAATGAGTTGTTTTCCCCATTTCCCCAATGCCCCTCTTCCCTATCCCCAATCAGCTGGATATCCTCCTCTGTGGGCAGTCTGGATCAGTCCATGGGGGTAGAGGATTATGGATAGCCTAGGAGCCAGCCTGATTCCACCTGCCTTAGTGTGATGAATGCCCTGCTTTTGAGAACACAGCTCAGATGGTTTCTTCAGATTGCTTCTCTGGTAGGAAGTGAAGTCCTTTCTTATCCCTGCACCCTCAGGAGTGGCCTCTGCAGGAAGGTGAGCCCAGAAGCCAACTGTGTAGTGCCATCCTGTTTTGCTGGGGGTTAAACCTAGTGGCACTGGAACATTCCCCAGAGGTTACCATCTGAGTGGCTTCTATGCTGCAGGGCTGATTTACTGTGACCTGGGCAGGGTTCTTGACAGACTGGTTCCTTGGGCTCACTGGAATGCCTGGTCTCCAGCCAGCAGGCAGCCTGGAGCCTCCTTGGAAGGAATCTCACCCTACACCTTGCACAGGGAGACTCTCTCATATGAACACACACATGTTCCTGCCTTCCACATATACAGGTGTGTGCACACACTCCCATGTGAATACAGACTCATACACACATACTTCTGTTCTCACACAACAACCTGGAAGCTTGATTTCAGCTTAACTAGCCAAGCTTTCCTCTTAGCTAAAAGTAAGTTTAGCCAGGCAAGGTGGCAGGATCACTGTGAGTTCAAGGCCAGCCTGAAACTACAGAGTGAGTTCCAGGTCAACCTGGACTAGAGTAAGACCCTACCTCAAAAAACAAAAACAAAAAGTAAGAAAAGTAAGTTTAAAAATGACTTAATACTTATGCAGCCAGTTTATTTCATGAAATGCTCAAAACAGTGACTGACTCTTGAGTCAGAAAAATTTCTCCTTAGTGGCTATGACTTGGTCATCCATGCTGATGACTATATGCACCTCTGGGTTGAGGTGAGGACTGAAGGAGGTCAGGCATGTAAGGCATTTAGCTCTGTGCCCAACATCGTGTAATTGTGCAACAAATATAGGCTATTTTAACAGTTACTGTTATTATTGCCCAAAAGGTGCCCCAGTTGACGCTGACATCAGCTCATGACCATAGTCATTCTCATATACTGGCAGGCTGCCTGACTGCTGAGCGTGGTGCCTTTTTTGGAGTTATAAATGCATTGGGCTAAAAAAAATGCCAATCCTATCATATACTCATGCTAAAATTGCAGCTACTATCTTATCTTGTTGCTTATATGTGAAGGTAATAAATACAGTTCAAGGAAAATAATGTATGAGAGAGAAACTTAAAGCTGAGGGGTTTTTCTCTCCCTCAGGGCCTTGTACACACAAGCAAGTGCTCAAACAGCATCTCCAACAGTATTTTTTCCCTGCAAATTGGAAAATGTTGACTACACCTTTGTGCTCCAGCTTCAGGGGCTTTAGTCAGTCTAGGGAAACTGCTTTGGGGAGACACCTAGCAGGGGAGGGGGAGGCCATGCTGGTAGACAAGACCAGGAGAACAGAGACCCTAAACCCAGAACAAGGAATGTTTTTTTAAAAATCTTTTTTCATTGTCATTTTCGTTTTTGAGACAAGGGTCTCATATTGCAGCCCAGCTTGGCCTGGAATTAATTATATATCCTAGGATGGCCTCAAATTTATGATGATCCTCCTGTCTCAGCCTCCTGATTGCTGGGATTATAGACATCAACCATCATGTCTGGCTCAAGAATGCTTTTCTGGGCTTAAGAGATGGCTCAATGGTTAAGGTGCTGCCTACAAAGCCTAACAACCTGGATTTGATTTCCTAGTATCCACATAAAGCCAGATACATAAAGTGGCGCATGTACCTGGAGGCCCTGGTACGGCCATCTCTCTCTCTGTCTCTCTTTTCTGTCTCTCTGCTTATAAATAAATAAATATTTTTTTTAAAAAATGCTTTTCTTGTGGTGGAGTATTCCTATAATCCCAATAGCACTTGGGAGGGGGAGAATCTCAAGTTCAAGGTTAACCTGGCCTACTTGGAGAGACTTTGTCTCAAGAAACATACCAACAAACCAACAGTGCTTTTATTACAAGGATGGGGAAAATGTAGGATGTGCTGCCTATGAAGTAGGGTATGAGCAGATGACAGCTGTCAGTCTTTCCATGGAGAAGTGTCTGCGTTCTAGAAGAGGGGAAAGCCAAGAGTTTAAAGAAGGAAGTGCCTGAATGGTTGATATTTATGGAATACTTATTCAATCCTTAGGCTCATAGAGGCCGAGAATCTTCAACCCAGTTGCTTTACAACTTAGTGACGCTCCACAGCACTGTGCTTGCTGTGGATCACCTTAGTGAGGTTGCATCTGTTAAGAGACCATGGCATGCGCTGGCTGAGCCTGATCACAAGTGAGCTCAAGGCCTGCCTAGGCAACTAGTGCTGGGATTCCAGGTGCTGAACCCCATTGGTTTGACAGGATGTGATAAGTGTATGTGTATGGAGTCCCTCACTCCTTACCATACTTGTGGTGAGAACAGTCTTGAGAAGATTTAGATACTCATACATTGTTCCTAACTGTAGTCAGCACGTTGTAAAATCATCTCCAGTCTAGTCTGAACTGAAATTTTGTATCCTTTGACCAATATCCTTCCATAGCCCAGGCTGACCTGGAAGTCATTCTATAGTCTATAGTCCTCGGCTGGCCTTGAACTCACGGTGATCCTCCTACCTCTGCTTCCTGAGTGCTGGGACTAAAGGTCCCATGCCACCATGCCTGGCTCTTACTGACTTTTTAAAAAAATCATTTTTGTTTATTTATTTGCAAGGACAGAGAGAAAGAATGAGAATGGGCAAATGAATGGGCATGCCAAGACCTCGAGCCACAGCAAACTCCAGATGCATGTGCCACTTTGTGCGTCTGGGGAATGGCTTTGCAGGCCAACGCCTTAATTGCTGAGCAATCTCTCCAGCCCTCTTAATGACTTTTGATGCTAGACAAGTGGGTGTTTTTAAATTTATTTACTTTATTTGTAAGCAGAGAGATACAGACACACAGAGAGAAAGTATGGGTGCACCACTGCAAAAGAACTCCAGGTGCATGTGCCACTTTGTGCATCTTGCTTACATGGGTACTAGGGAATTGAACCTAGGTCCTTAGGCTCTGGAGGCAACCACCTTTACCGCTAAGCCATCTTGCCAGCCCCTAGACAAGCATTTTAACACTGAGATACATTCCCAGTTACTTGAAGTTTGTCCTTCTTTCCTTCCTTTCATTAAGTTCTTAATTTTAGTGTAGTCCAATTTATCAACCTTTTCCTCTGGCTAGTTAGACTTTTTATATCTTGTTTAAAACCTTTGCCTATACACAAGTTAGGAAGTTAGTCTTCTAAGTAGAAACTATTGTTTATCTTTCTCTCTTAGTTCTTCTTTAAATATTTTATTTATGAGCAAGAAAGAGGCAGCGACACACACACACACACACACACACACACACACACACACACTCAGAGAATGAGAGAATGAGAATGGGCACACCAGGGACTCCAACCACTGCAAACTCCAAACACATGTGCCACCTTGTGCATCTGGTGCATCTGGCTTTACATGGATACTGGGGAATCAAACCTGGCTCCTTAGGCTTTGCAGACAAGCGCCTTAACCTCTGAGCCATCTCTCCAGCCCTTTCTTTTAGTTTTTCATCTCTGGAGTTTATTTTTATTTTTAATGTGAATTAAAGGTTAAGAGGTTTTTTTTTTTTAATCCATATGGTCATTCAATTACTTCAGTACTACTTAGTTAAAAGGTGTCTTTCTCACTAATCTGTGGTGTATTTATGAGGTTGTCTCTGAATTCTTATTCCCTGAGCCTATTTTTTCTTGCTTTAATACTACACTGACATAATTGAAATAGCTTTAAAACCTGGTACCCACTTAAAGCCAGATGCACAAAATGGCGTATGCATTTGCAGCAGCTGGAGGTCCTGGCACACCCATTCTCTTCCCCCCTGAAAATAAATAAAATTTTTTCAAATTAAATTTTTTTAAAGGACCCAACCCAATAATTACAGGGTTTGGTCTTCTGCTGTCCAGTCCAAATTCTGCAGCTGTCTAGGAGCTCACCCTTAATGAACTTAGCATACCAAAAACACTTGACCTTTTGAAGCTCTGTGCCTGTAAGCAGAGTCAAAAACCACATCTCTTGCTTTATTTATTTGAGAGAGAGAGTGGGAGAGCGAGAAAGAGGCAGACAGGAAGGGAATGAGTATGGGTACACAGGGCCTCATGGCGTTGCAGCGTACTCCAGACACGTGTGCCAGACACGGAAGTACTGGGGAATCAAACCCATGTCGTCAGGCTTTCAAGCAAACATCTTTAACCTCTGAGCCATCTCTCCAGCCCCCAGATCTCTTATTTGCCTACAAGTATAAAAAATAGAATTAACTTATGTATGTTGACCTTACTAAAAATGCGCTCATTCTAATAATTTACCCAATTATATTATTGTGAAGGATGGCGGTTTTATTTACTCATTTCTGAATCTTTCACATTCTGTGTCTTGGATTTGCCTTATTTTAGTGGTTGGGACATCGAAGATCTTAGACTGGTAATTGTGGGAATCCTCATCTCTCTCTTGGGACTCCTCCCTATGGTCATGCTAGAGGCCCTGGTTTGATCCCTGGCATGGGGTTGGGGGTGAGGATGGGGGAAATAATAAACCTGATCATTACATGTTCCTTTGCTTCTTTTTAATGTTTATAAGACTTCTTTATAATGTTTACCAGTCAATGAAATTCCTTCGTTATCTATTGGTAAGATTGAATGATTAATCTCCTTTATTCTGAAATTCAGTGATTCTTCTCATGTTGATTCAAACATTGCATGACTGGAATACTGGAATAAACCTGTCTTACTCCTGATTTATTATCTACTTTACACATCACTGGACTTAATTTGCTAGTATCTTTACTTAGAATTTTGGCACCTACATTCATGAGAGATGGGTCTATAATTGTTTTTTCCGGCTATTATAAGATGTCATCAGTTTTTTTAATGGCAGGAATAATAATTGTTTAATAATTAAGTTTTTCCCCTCTTATAATTAATATCCCACTGTAGGTGAGCAAGTTTGAACATATCAGACAATAATTGTTCTTCCTCTTCTTCTCTCTCCACTCCTGCACAAGCCTCCTGTATCACCTCTGCTCTGCGGGAGCTTTTCGCCCTCTTCATGTTTTGATATCAAGATCTAGAATGATCTTAGTAGTTTTTAACATTGGAAATGTGATATTAACTGGAATCAACTGAAGTTCACCAAATGAAACAATTGCTAGTTTTCACTTCATTTATGAGTAGAGGGTAGAATTACTAGGTCTGCGCAGTGGAAAGCTGGAGTCAGGCTAGATGTGCCTGGATTTTGAGCACTGTCCTAGTAAGGTTTCCTGTGCATCTTTATGACTAACATAGCATATGCTCATTAATGATGGTCCAACTTTTAGACGGATTTGCTTGTAGATTATTGGCTGGTTGCACAGTTGGTCCAAAGAGTGAGAACCTCCTGAGTGAGCTGTGTTGGAGAAGCGGCTCCTGCCTGGAGGACAGTGGGCAGGAGGCAAGATGGCTGTGTGCCCTGCTCCTGAAGCAGTTTACTAGAAGGGCATGAGCCTAAAGGAGACTGGCAGTGCTGGTGGACTGCTGGGACACCTTAGCGCTCCCGGCGCATGCCCCGGCCTTTGCTTCGGAGAGAGCCTGTACCAAAGATGGATCACTTTTCTCATTTCCTTCATTGTGGTAAACGGAGGCTCAGTGTTCTCATGCCTTGCCTGTGGCTGTGGATGCTTGGTTGCTTGCTGCATCCTTTAAACTGTCCCCCAGGATGAATTAGTTCTGAACTGACTCCTCAGGAATGTTTAGGAGTCCTCAGATTCCATGGAGATCTAGTCAAAGGTCCATATACACGGGGCTTTCATCTGTACAAAGAGTGGGAAGACAAAATTGAAAGTCTAGTGGAGTTGTATACACATGTGCCAAATGGAATGGTGTGAGACCAGCTCGGTCACAGAGTGTTTGCCTGACAGGAACGAGGTCCTGGGCTCCATTCCCAGCCCTACAAAAGAATTGTTTTCCTATTATAGAGTCTCGCTCACATCTGGCTCAAGAAAAACTTCTTGGTGTGGTACTGCATGCCTTTACTCCCAGCACTCCAGGAGACAGAGAGAGGATCGCCATGAGTTCAAGGCCAACCTGAGACTACATAGGGAATTCCAGGTCAGCGTGGGCTAGAGCAAGACCCTACCCCCCCACACACAAATTAAGAAAAAAGAAAAAATTCTTAATAACACAGGAAAATAAAAAGAATGTGAAGCACTTATAAAGCAGAATACAAAAATATACATGGGCTGCATAGCAAAACCCTGTTTTACCAAAAAAAATCCTTTTAAGATTAAATATTGATTTGTTGTTATTGTCTTGTTGGGTTGTGGTGTGTATGTTTTTTGTTGTTGTTGTTTTGAGGCAGGGTTTCGCTCTAGCCCAGGCTGACCTGGAATTCACTATGTAGTTCTGGTGGCCTGGAACTCAAAGTGATCCTCCTGCTTCTCCCTCCTGAGTAACTTTTTGATTGTGTACCCTCCCTATTAGAAAGAGATGCTTTTTGGTTTATACTTCTATTCATTTAAATATACATGAACATTCCACTAGTATGTATCATAAAACACGCATAATTTTATTTTTATTTTTCTTTTTTAAAATACTCTATTTATTTGAGAGAGAGAGAGAAGCAGACAGGGTGAGTGAGTATGGGTGTGCCAGGGCCTCCCACCACTGCAAACAAACTCCTGATGCATACAACCACTTTGTGCATCTGGCTTTACACGGGTACTGAGGAATTGAACCTGGGCCATCAGGCTTTGCGAGCAAGCACCTTTAACCTCTGAGTCATCTCTCCAGCCCTAAACAAACATAATTTTAAGAAGATAAGTCACCGTATTTAAATATCTTGATTATAACTATTACTGTATACTATATTATCTCTAGAACAAAGTCTATATTCTCTCAAGGAACTAAACATAGTATAGGATTTACTGTAATATAGTGGCTAGAAGCCTATTTCAAATAGCTTTGATTTTCCTTTTTTAGTTTTCAGTATCATAACTATTTCTATTTATTTAAAACACAGTAAAAAAAAAACCCTGGTACACTTTGGAAATTCACTGGTACAACGTACACACCATTTTTTAAAATTCTTTTGAGGCAGGTTCTCACTGTAGCCCAGGCTAATCTGAAACTCTGTAGCCCAGGTTGTCCTTGAACCCTCTATGATCTTCCTACCTCAGCTTCCTAAATGCTAGGATTAAAGGTGTGCACTATGATGCCTGGCTTTCAAATAGCTTTCTTTTTAAAAAAAATTTACTTATTTATTTGAGAGAGAAAGAGAGAATGGGTGCACCAGGGCCTCCAGCCACTGCAAACATATATCAGATGCATGCACCGCCTTGGCTTTATGTGGGTACTGGGGAATTGAGCTCAGGTCCTTCTGCTTTACAGGCAAGCTTACTGCTGAGCCATCTCTCCAGCCCTCCAATAGCTTTCTTAACAATTTTGAATCATTTTGGCTGGTTCCTGTAAGCCCTGCCTCACTGGATGGTCATTGTGCTTCCCCATACTATAGTTGCCAGAGGCTGGCCTTTCTAGCAGGCTGTCCATTTCTCTCTTCATATTTCTTTCAACTTGTCATTTCCTTGCAGGGTTACATTAGGTTACATTTGGTGAGGGTTTGTCTGGCTGAAAGTGCTGGGCTCCTCCTCAGTTTGCTGAGAGTAAATGAGAGCACACAGGCCCTTCTCAGGATGGAGACCTGGCCAGGGCCCATGGTCAGTGTGTGTGCAAACATCTTGGTTTGCTGAGACTGAATGAGAGCACACAGGCCCTTCTCGGGACAGAGACCTGGCCAGGGCCCATGGTTAGTGTGTGTGCAAACAAAAGAGAAACTTATTTATTTTGGATTAGGAAGTAAGTGCAAACAGAGCCTGCTCTGACAGGTTCCAGGTAGGGCCAGGTCATACAGTGTGAGGTGTGCTGTCCCGCAGGTTCCCAGGAGCCCTTCTTATCACCTGGCTCCCTTCCTGTAGTTTTGGCAAGTGGACCACAATAATTGTACCTCCTTTTCTTTTTCCTTGCAACTATCCTCTGTCACCTCTTTTTACTCTGGTGTTTTCCCTTCATCATGTCTTTCCTTTTAAAAACATCCCGTCATACTGCAGTATTTTCATTGGTTGTGTCTATTGGATCTCTGATTTATTTCATAGTTGCTGTATATTTAGCCTCAATGCAAGATGTTGAAGAATGAATGAGAAATACTGAACATGACATCTGCTAGTGAAAGCGTAAACCTGAACACCTACTGGCAAGGGATGGGATTTGCTGTTACAGGGACCCTTTGGCCCAGTAATTCCACTTTTAGAAATGCATCAGATTCTCATTAGATATATGCGCAGGGGTTTTATGGCAGCATTGTTTCCAGCAGAGAAATTCATGGTCCATTGGCATTAGGGAGGGTTCTCCATCCTAGCAGGAGCTCTTCCTTCTTTCTTTTTTTGTTTTGTTAACATTTTATTAATACATGCTAATTATACATAATGATGTTTATTATCTTTTCATACATGTATATATTGTATTTGATCATAATCACCCCTAATACTATCTCCTAACCCCCTCCCTCTTCCCCTGATCCCCTTCCTCTGCACAACTATTCCCTCCTTCTACTTTCATAGTTTTGTGGGGACTCACTGAGTTTAACTAGGGTTGCTTATGGGAGCTACACCACCACTGAAGAAAATGCCCCCCCCACACCATTAACTGCTTTTAGATCTTAAGGTATGAAATTTACCATTTTATCCATTTAATGTATGCAGCTGATAAAGTACATTCACATTGATCTTCCCAAACTGAAACTCCCTAATTGTTAAAACAATCACACTCTATTCTTCCCTTCCCTGTGGTCAGTTCACAGCAGCTACTTCCTGGCTAGGAGTTTGGCTTCTCTAGGCACTCAGATAAGGACAATCATATAGTACTTGATGTTTTGATGTCTAATTGATGTCCCTTATCACACTGTCTTTGGGAGGGTGATTTTTTTTCTTTTTATAGTATTAAAAATTTTTTTTTCCAGGTAGTAGGGTTTCACTATAGCCCACACTGACCTGGAATCCACTATGTGCCTCTGGCTGGCCTTGAACTCACAGTGATCCTCCTACCTCTGCCTCCCAAGTGCTGGGATTAAAGGTGTGCACCACCACACACGGCTAAATTTTTTTTTTGGTTTTTTGAGGTTGGGTCTCGCTCTAGTCCAGGCTGACCTGGAATTCACTATGTAGTCTCAGGATGGCCTTGAACTCATGGCAATCCTCCTACCTCTGCTGCCTGAGTGCTGGGATTAAAGGCGTGCGCCACCATGCCTGGCTACACTAAATATTTTTATTTATTTATTTGCAAGTAGAGAGATAGAGAGAAGAGAGACAGACAGAGAGAATGGGTGTGCCAGGATGTCTAACCGCTGCAAACGAATACCAGATGCATGTGCCCCTTTGTGCATCTGGCCTTATGTGGGTATTAGGGAATCAAACCCAGGTTGTTAGGCTTTGCAAGCAAGTGCCTTAACGGCTGAGCAGTCTCTCCAGCCTGCCCCCCAGTCTCTCTCTCTCTCTCTCTCTCTCTCTCTCTCTCTCTCTCTCTCTCTTGATTTTTTGAGGTAGGGTCTCACTCCAGCCCAGTCTGACCGGGTACTTTCTCCTCTGTAGTCCCAGGCTGGCCTTGATCTCATAGAATGCTGCTACCTCTGCTTCCCAGTTGCTGGCATTAAAGGCATGGGCCACCACACCCAGCTCATACTGTATTTCTTAATTAAAAGATAAAAAAATACTGGAGGCCTGGTGGTGCCAGCCACTTGGGAGCCCGAGGCAGGAGAATTTCAAGTTCAAGGCCTTCCTGGGTTACAGAGGGAATTCCATGCCAGCCTGGGCATAAAATATAGCCTCTATAAGTGGTAGAGTGCTTGCCTAGCATGTGCAGGGTCTTAAGTGCAACCTATACTACTGCAAAGTTAATTAAAGTTGTATATGCTTTTAAGTTATTTATTTTTGAGGTGGAATCTTCCTATGTTGCCCAAGCAAGTCATCAGTCAACTTTATTGCTTTCCATACCTCCCTTTGAACAGAACAGTCTCATCATTTCTGATTAAAAGTGGGAAGACAGGATAGTAAAAGTTGAGTATAAAATGTATCATGCAAAAGGGAGCACAGCAATGACTCTGTACTCATGGACTGTTTATTTCTTTATTGAGAGGAGATCTTGCTGTCTAGCCTAGTCTGGCTTTGAGCTTGTACTGATCTCCTGCCTTATCCTCCTAAGTACTGAAATTATAGACATGGACCACCACACCCAGTTTCTATAGTATTTTATAATTTTTGTTTGGCACATATCATGAATTACTAACTCCTTCAATAAACTTAAGTCTGAGTCAGTCTTTTTAGTGGCTGCACTACTGTGTTATAAATATTGAATGGACCCTCCTGGACACACCTTTAACATTGAGGGTTTCCTTCGTATTAAGGTCACTGCCTAGGAGTGGAAGAAAGGGTCTTGTACATTGTACATTTTAACACATACTGCCAGATTCCCGAAGAAAACATTCAAACTGCTGGTAGTGGTGACTGGCTCCTCTTAACCAGTGCACGAAGCTTGGTTAGGATGATAGGTAAAAAACGATAGCTCATGGGGTTGGACCCCTAGCACTGCAGAAAACAACAAAGTGTGACTTCACTTTTTAATTTGCATTTCCTTGGGAACAATAATCTTCATATCTGAATTTAAAATTAGGCTTATGGAGACACTGAAGCAGAAAGACCATGGTGAGCTTGAGGTAGCCTAGGCTACATATTGAATTCCAGAACAGGCTTGGGCTACAGAGTGAGAATCTGTCTTGAAAAACAAAAAACAGGGTTGGAGAAATGGCCCAGCACTTAAAGGCACCTGCTTGCAAAGCCTGGTGGCCTGGGCTCAATTTCCCAATATCCACATAAAGCCAGGTGCACAAAGTGGCACATGCATCTGGAATTTGTTTGTAGTGGCAAGAGGCCTTGGCGTGCCCATACTCACGCTCTCTGTTTCTCTCTGTCTCTCTGTCTCTCTCTCTCTCTCTCTCAAATAAATTTAACAAAGAAACACAAATCCAAGGGCTGCGGCCATCGCAAAAGAAGTGGTGAAAAGAATGTAAGAGCCAAAGGAAGGGAGGAGTGCTTACAATAATACCGTCTCCCAGATACACAGTGGCATGGTATTCATGACCTCACAGTGGCTGACACCTACATAATAGGAGAGAAAACTGATGCCATCAAAATTGAAGAGAGAATAGTTGGAAAGAAGGGATTCGATGGTGGGGGGGCTTGGGAAGGGGAAAAGAGAGGTGGTGGGAGGGGATTATGATCATGATATATTGTCTATATGTACAAAAGTTGTCAATAAACAGTTTGTTAAAGACCCAAGGCTTGGGATGCCTGGTGTTAAGTGCTGATCTAGCGTGCATGAAATCCCGGGTTTGATCCCCAGCACCTCAAACCAGGTGTGGTGGTGCATGCCTATAATCCCAGCACTCAGGAGGCAGAAGCAGAGGCAAGAGGATCAGAAGTTCAAGGTCATCCTTGGCTACATAGTGAATTCAAGGCCAGCCTGAGCTATCTCATTAAACTGAAAAATAGGCTTGCAGTTTTTCTAATTGATAATATATGTATTTATACTTATAAGTGTAAAATAAACATTTTTAATCCCATCATTCAGGAGGCAGAGGTAGGAGAACTACAATAAATTCAAAGCCAGCCTGGGACTACATAGTGAATTCCAGATCAGCCTGAGCTAGAGTGAGACCCTACCTTGAAAAACACAAAAATAAATATAAATAAATAAATAACATATGAAACTATTATTTTGGCCCAGTCATTGAATAATTTCTCTTTTCTTCCTTGAGGTTTGGGGGTTTTTTGTTTGTTTTGTTTATTTGAGACAGAGTCTTTCTTGCCTTGCCTGTTTGGCCTGGAACTCATTATAAAGCCAAAGCTGGCTTAAAACTTCTAGTAATTCTCTACCTCTGCCTCCCAAGTGCTGGAAAGACAGGCATGCGCCACCATGCCTGACTTACTACAGCTTGTTTCTGAACTCTCTCATTATTTTGCGAAGAGACACTGCTGTAGTCAGTATAGGCTTACAGTATAGTTATGTCAAAATTAAGGGAGCCAGGCATAGTGGCACATGCCCATAGGAAGGCTGAGGCAAGATCACTTGCACCCAGAGGGTTGAGACAAGACTGAGGAACATAATGAGATGCCCAGATCAAAATTAATTTAAGTTAAATTAAGAGCTTCACGAGTATTTTTTTTTTTCAGTTGTGACTAAACAGTTTCTACACTGGCCTTCTTCAGGTCTCTCCCCAACCCCCACTATGGATAAAATGTTCTCTAATGAACTCTCCCATCCCAAGAGGTGGGGCCCTTTGAGCAGTGAAGAAAAGCCTTCTGTACTGGACCCCATACCCTGCTGTGGAACACCCTTTGGCCCTGGAAGTCACAGGCATAGCCTGTCTGACAGCTCCTGCTGTCTACCTTGTAGGGACTCAGGGGTGGCTGTGCCCCTCTCTGGCACTCCCCGTTAGGCTGCCCCAGGACGACAGTGCTCCATCAGCCTCAGAAACCCACAGTTTGGGGACTAATGCAGCCTGTCTGCTTGCTGGGCAGCTGCAGCCTCCTGGCCTCCTGGCCTTCGTCCAGTCTGACTGTCGTGACCAACAGCTGCTTGGGGATGTAGGGAGCCACAGATGAGCCCTGCGTACTATTACGGAATGCAAAGTGCCTGTCCACTCTGGCTGACTTCTCTCCTACCCTGCCTCTCTGCCTTGTTGGGATGGGCAGCTACTCCTCCTGCTGGCTGAGGTCAGCACTATTAATAGCCAGCTTAATCCTGCCAGAGCCAGGGTGATTGCCAGGAAATCAGAGTGCCCAGCCATCTGCAGGTGCAGACCCATAGCCCGAGGTCCAGTGTCTAGTCACCAGACCTATAGCACCCGTGGGAAGGTATTTTGGGATTACAACTTTCTGGGCGACCCCATGGAGAAGCTACTGAGGATACCATCTCAGGTGGTAGGATCCCTTGTGTGGTCTGGGGCTCTAGCAGCTAGAACTGAGTGGGGGCCCCTCAAACTTGGAAGCCCAGTAATGTGTTTCCTTATGATATTTGAGCATCTTTTTTTTGTTTTGTTTTTTTGAGGTAGGGTCTCACTGTGTAGTCTCAGGGTGGCCTTGAACTCATGGTGATCCTCCTACCTCTGCCTCCCAAGTGCTGGAATTAAAGGCGTGCGCCACCACACCTGGCTTGGGAAAAAGTTTTAATGGAAGGGAGGAGGCTGTGGTGGCTTGCTGAAATAAACCTGTTCAGGG
This sequence comes from Zapus hudsonius, assembly GCA_004024765.1. Classification (NCBI taxonomy): domain Eukaryota; kingdom Metazoa; phylum Chordata; class Mammalia; order Rodentia; family Dipodidae; genus Zapus; species Zapus hudsonius. The sequence goes on from PVHP010019174.1 coordinate 31,035, forward strand.
TGGGGTACTGGGCTTCTGAAGCCTCCAGCCAAGGGTTTGGAACACCAAAGGCCCAGGTGCTGTGCAAAGGGGCACTCAGGGTGACAGGTGAGCTGTGGGTAGAGGATAAACCTGGGGTGGGGAATAAGTGTGTATGGTGGCTCATGCCCGCAACCCATTATTAGGACAGTGACGACAGGAGGATCAAGAGTTCAAGGTTATTGTCAGCTACGTAGTGTGTTCAAGGCCAGCCTAGGTTGCATGAGACCCTGTCTCAAAAAAAAAAAAAAGAAAACAAGCATGACATGGGAAAGTTAAAGTTGAAATGAGTCATTGAGGGACCCAGGTCAATTCCAGGTCCTCTCCTTGCCTCCAACTCCTTCCATGTGGGGCCTCACTGTGAGTCTCTGGGGAGGGGAGGATCCCTTCTGGCTACTTCTGGACAGAGGTCAGTGAAGGGCGACATAGATAGGCTGCCAGATGAGACCTGAGGAGACACTGAGGATCCTCCTTTCCAGGGTCCCACCCACCCAAGTTTCCCCTTTCAAAGAATTTGAATTTAGGTAGGCCCAGGAATCCTAACTCCCAGAGGAAGCACTAATAGAATGTTTTTAAAAATTACTTTAGCTGGGCGCATGCCTTTAATTTCAGCACCCAGGAGGCTGAAGTAGGAGGGTCCTGTGAGTTCGAGGCCGCCACCCTGAGACTCCAATATTGAATTCCAGGTCAGCCTGGGCTAGAGTGAGACTCTACCTCAAAAAAAAAAAAACCAAAAAAACATTAATGTGTGTAGCCCTCTTATTATAAACTTAAAATAGTTGATTATGGACAGTTTGGAATGTCTACATAAAAATGTAAAAAGTGGCCCGGCATGGTGGCGCACGCCTTTAATCCCAGCACTCAGGAGGCAGAGGTAGGAGGATCACCGTGAGTTCGAGGCCACCCTGAGACTACATAGTGAATTCCAGGTCAGCCTGGGCTAGAGCGAGACCCTACCTCGGGAGGGGGGGAATTCCCACCCTCAGCATCATATAGTAAGTTACACCATATGCAATTTCTATATTTTATCAAAAGCAATCAAGTAGCAGCACTTTTACATAGCTCAACCAGATATTAATATTTTACTATATTTTGCTGTAGTTTCTCATTTTTTTT
>PVHP010019175.1:0-32195 GCA_004024765.1 Zapus hudsonius
CCGGGGATTCATCAGACCTTCTGGGCTGGATTGGGACTGCTGAGACATCCATCTACGAGGACTGAACAGTACTGGTTCCTTACCTGTGGGCCTACAGACTGCTACTATTGGACTACTGTAAGCTGTCTCAGTAAATTCCTTTTTTATATATATCCATTCTATCAACTCTGTTCCTTCTAGAGAACCCTGACTAATACAAGGACCTATTCACAATATGCCTTCTGGATTTCTCTCTTCATCCTTTTATTTAACCAACTTTAGGATCATTGAGAGAAACCACATCCAATTAATTTCCATTCATAGTATCTTCCAGCAATGTTGCCCTTAATTATCTTTATCATGAACAAAGTCATAAGCACAAGGAAAGCACTCATGTGGCAAACACAGCATAGTCTGTGAGATTCAGACACAGAATCTGAATCTCAATAACATTCTGCCATCCTTCCAATGTCTTAAAAATCCTTCTGGATTTTTCTCTTTATCCTTTCTGTTTAACCACCTTTAGGATCATTGAGAGAAACCACACCCAATTAATTCCCATTAGTATCTTCTAGCAATAATGCCCTCCATTATCCTTTACTAAAAGTGCCACGGGAATAATCCCTTCTTACTAATCACACTATTATATCAGCACTTACAATATAATGTCTATAGTTATTACAAATATTACATCTTTAGTCAGAAATCAGAGATAAAAATGCTGATACTTGGCTTAGTAAACTTTTACTTGTTCTCCTTTTTGTTCAGTCTGGAACCCCAGTGCATAAGAGGGTGCCACCCATATTCATGGTGGGTCTTCGCTTCTCAGTCTATTGGTATTGAAGTTGCCAATTAAGACTTTTAGAAGTTTAAAAAATTAGCAGGCGGTGTTGGGTCATGATCCCAGGCTCCTTATAAATAGGATTAGTGTCCTCAAAAAAGGGACCTTAAATTACTTGAAATGGGAGAAAAATCTTAGCAAACTATATGCCTGACAGAGGATTAATATCCAGAATATATAAAGATCACAAATAATCCTCAAACCCACCAAATAATCCATCCAGTTCAATAAATGAGCAAATTAAGTGAACAAATGAAGAGGTATAAATGACTGATAAAAAACGTGAAAAAAATGTTCAAGCCATCAGGGAAATGCAAATCAAAGCAACATTGAAGGGCAAGGGATGTAGCTTACTTGGTAGAGGGCTTACCTAGTATGCAAAGAGCCCTGTGTTGAGCCTCAGAACCATATGCACCTAACATGATAGCTCATGCATATAATCTCACTGATTTGACTACTCTAGCTAGCCAGTTTACCCTGAGGATCTTCCACTCATTTATATGTTTCTAACCTCAGTCTTATTGTGTGTGTTATACATATATATATATATATATATATATATATATATATATATATATATATAATGCAAACAATTCCAAGGTCTGTTACTAGTGGAAACAACAGGCAGATTCTTTTGGACCGAAGCTACAGCAACCCATTAGTGCCTGGATGCCTGAGCACAATGAAATTAACCCTGGGTAAGCAACTTCTTAGGGCACTAACCCACCAGAATCACCAGGTTCTGTTTACAGTGTTCTAAGATTTTTCTAGCCTGCTTCTCCAAACTTTCCTAAATGCCCCCCATAAACCAGTCCCAAAAGCTTCTGAATCCCATAGTGACAGCAACAGACCTGTCTTCAGAATCAGTTTTCGGTGTTAGTAACTTTTTGTCACTGTACAAGTTACTTTCTCATTGCTAGGCTAAAATACCCAACCAGAAGCAGTCTAAGGAGGGAAAGAGTTCATTTTGGATTAGAGATTCAAACAGACATCTCATCAGGGTGGGCAAAGCATGACAGGAGCAGCCAGCCAGCATCACATCAGCAGGGAGAAAGTAGAAAGCCAAGCAAGGCCTTCCCCCAGTGACATACTTCCTCTAGCAAGGCTTCTCCTTCTATCCACAACCTTCCCAAATAGTGCTAAAGGAGAAATAGGAAAAAGCTAGTTTCTTTTCGTCAGTTTCAGTTAGAAACTGAAGCCCAGAGAGAACCGATGCCACCTCACCCTGGCATGAATGAAGCTCTTGTCTGATTGAGACTCATCTGCAATAGCTAAATACCAATAGTCTAGCATGCCAGGCAGCTTTCACTACCCAGGTGGGCTGGAGCCTGCCCCTTCAAATCTACAAGCCAATCAGGTCTTACCCTTTACATACCTGAATGTGATTAAAGAATACATTTTCAGTTGACTATAAAGATTGTTCCCAACCTTCCTTCCCTCTCTCTGCCTCTCCACACTCTGGTCACAGGGATATCGTGAGTCTGGCTCCCCCTACCCAGCCTAGGGCAAAGTACTGCTTCTTGGTCTGGGTAGGTTTTCTGCTGGCCTCTGCTTCATACTTTGGGGTAACTTCTCTCTTTAATTACATGTGTGATTCTCCTCTGACCTCTGAATTTACCACGTGAATATTTCCCTTACACTCTAGATCTACCACGTGGATGCTTTCTCTAACTCCAGGCCTGTTACACATGTAATTTCTCTAAACTCAGGGTAACCATGGGTATAACTCTCTTTAGTACCCATTTCTTCTGGCATGCTCTCATTCTCAAACCATAACTACTTTTTACTTTCTTCCATGGGGAAGCTTGAGATGGATTTGGTGTCTTCCACACATGATTCTTCTAAATCTCTCTGCATAGGTCTTGTCTTATACATGTTTATGGTTCTGCCCAGCTATTTCTCTTAAATGAGTATCACAGACTATGCTGTTCACCACATGAGTGAGTGCCTGCTTCCTACTTTCCACATGCTTGTGACTTTGCTCTAGCCTTCTTCCTAGATCCCAATTTTCTTTAAATAAAGTTGCACAATTTTCGATTCCTCCCTAAATAAACTTAATAACTCCTAATTTATCATTTTGAGTCCATTTTTATCCATCCTTTGTTAAAAATAGGACAGGACCCAAAATTGGGGTTTATAAGTTAGGGGACCGCTCCTGAACTCCAAAATCCTGCATCAATGCCACCAACTGGAGATCAGGTACTCAAACACAGAGCTATATGGGGGTCATTTTATATTCAAATGATCACAATCACTAACAAAAATACCTGAGAAATAACTTAAGGAAGGAAGTATTCATTTGGGTTCATGGTTTCAGTCCACTATTGGTTAGCTCTGCTGTTTTGGAGCCATAACAGAAAGACATAGAGCAAAGTTGCTTACCTTGTGGTGTCCGGAAGCAGAGAGAATAAGAGGAAGGATCTGGGGAGAAGATATACGCTTCAAAGTCATGACCCCACTCCCTGTGACCTACTTCCTTCAACTAAGCCTCCACTTAAACCATTCAATTATGAACTCATCAATGGGTTCATCTAATTCATGATCCAATCACCTCTCAATACCACTACCAGCTGGGGACCAAATTGACGCACGTGAGTTTTGGGGAGCACTTTATATCCAAACCATAACACTAATGTTTCTAGTTTGTAAACCAAGGAGGGTGACAGAGGTGCTAAGACAAGTTCAGACTGAAACATGCCAAAGCTTGCGGTGCTTTGAGAGGTTCACGTGGGATCACTGAATAAATCAGATGCTCAAAAGTAAGTCTTGGGCTGGAATCAAAGGACGACGTCATAACCCAACTCAAATCAGTGTTTGTGAATATAAGTGACTTGAGCACACTGACAGAAATTCACCCCTGCCCTCCAGGTGAACTTGAATGCAATTTTTGAAAAATTCAAAGTAATTGTAAGATAAATCTGTTTAGTTCTTCTTTGGAGATGAAAAGATGTTTTATTATCCTTTTATTCTGAAAATACTGCAGTTCAGTAAAAGAGCAGTGAAATATCCAGAGGACCTGAGTTCTAGCCATCATCTCACTTTGTGAGTGACTTGTGCAAGTTGATTATTTTTATTCCATTATTTACTCTGGCTAGAAGCTTCTGCATAAATTGCAATGACTTTCAGCATTCTTTCTCTATTTTCTAGCTTTGGGCCCAAATCACAAGTCTGGGATGTCACCTTTCTTTCCCATGGGTCCCCAACTCAGGTTACTATTACTCAAGTCATCATCAACTGCCAAAAAGCTCTGTGTTTCCAGCCTCCTCTCATCCCCTTTCTAATTGACTTCTTATTGTAAAAGGAGAGAGCTGGACTCTTGGTCCATCAATTTTTATAAAGTACCTAGATGTGCCAGATGCCATTTAGATGAAGAGTTGCCCTTTCATGATTTCTGAATGTGATTTGTGTGAGTACATCTTCTGCTTATGTCTTTTGTCCTTAGAAACATTTTTAAGAGGGCAAAAATGAATATTTAGATCCATGATGCATCAAATTACTGCTTTTTTGTGATTCTTTTGGCTCAAGGTCAGGTTCAGAGCCCTCATTTATTTTTATTTAATGTGGTTATTTTGTGTTCTGTTCTTCCAGATTTGCCTTTCTAATTAAATTCCACCAAAATAGATGGGAAAATGAGTTTGCCCTCCCGAGCTGCTCTCAGGAGGAGGAAGGGGCTTTTATAATAAGACTGTTGGGGGTGGGCACAGGGAGCACAGCTGGTAGTAGGGAAAATGGATCATGCATGCATAAATGAGAATGGACCACCCTGGAGCGGGGGAGGCCTGTGGGCTGCTTTTGTTAAAGCATATGCATGTTTTAGGAAGAGCCAGCATTGCCACAGGATCCTAAGAAATAACCTTTAACCTTTTGCAAAGAGCTGCGTTTGCCAGGTGTGGGGTAGAAGTGCAGATAGGACCATCTTCCCTCTGAGCTATACACATCTTCATCTGATACACTCATGATCTGATACTACATGAATTGACACAAATCCATCACAGATAACTTTTAGCATTTATTTTTGAGTACTCTATTTTTCCAAATTTTTACAGGGAAAAGACTACTCCTTTTATAACCAGGGGAACAAAACCCACCGTAAATGACATTTAAAATGAAAATCTGGGTATTTTAGTGGGCACCACAGAAATATTCTGTGTGAGCAAATAAATTCAGCTGTCAAGCAGGATTGTGGGCAGCCTTTGCAACCTAGAAACTGGCCCCAATAAACCACCCTATCCCGCTCCCAGGGAAGGCTCCCTGGCAGTGTCCTCTGTTAGCTCTGTCTCTACTTGAGACAGAGGTAAAGATGGCCAAGTCACTGTAAATGTGGGGCAGAGAGCACTGTTTTTCTAAGCCCACAGTGCAGGACAAAGGAGGCCGCCGTGTAAATATTTGCACATTTTCTGCTCCCCGGGTTGATGCTGACTGACTTGACAGGGAGCATCTGCTGCTGGCTGCTTGCATGAAGCAGGAATTGCAGCTGCAAAAAGGCACAGAGGAGTGGTGGCCTGTCAGAATATTCATGACTTGGGTGAGCTGGGACTGTTTTCATAAAATGGGTGAGCTCAGCTTTCAGTGAACATTGAGGGTTTCCCTGGAGGCCAAGATGTGAGTGTGGCAAGGACAAAGAAGTAGGCTGAAGGCAGGAGGGCATAGAAAGGTTGTGGTCAAAGCACTCTGCCTGCTCTCTACTGTTTTACAGTCATCAGGGGGCACAGTTTGTAGCTCTAGCAGATGTGTAATGAGAATGAGAGTCACTATTGTGCAGGAACTGGTATGCCTGGCACTGTGTTAGGGGTGTGGTCTATAGGACTCTCTTGGGTGCAAGGGACAGAAAAATCCAGTTTCTACTTTGCTTGAAGGAAGTGTGGATGTTTTGGAACATGCATGTGAACAACCAGTGCTATGTTGGTTTGTAGTGTGACAGAAAACTGCCTCTCCATTCTGCCAGAAGCTAATCTCTCTGGTACAGCCTCCCAAGGCGCCTACCTACTTCCGCAACACTCAGAAGGAAGGAGATTTCACATGGACAAGTTCAATATTCGCAATGGAGGACCCAAACTGACAACTTTTTATTGTAATAGGAGAGAGGAAGGAGGAGGAGAAAGAGAAAGAAGAAGCATTGGATCCAGAAAAAGAGGAAGGGCAGCCAGGGGTGGGTTTATGGGAAGAAAACAGAAACTGCTCTGTGAGGGAGGGGCCTTCTGACCTTCCCTTCCCAGGGTTCCAGGGTTGACATGGCCAGGATGGTATGGAAGGCTGATAGAAGAATGTGTAGAGAGCTCTTAGACTCCAATACAATGATAGAGATAGATAGATAGATAGATAGATAGATAGATAGATAGATAGATAGATAGAGATGATAGATATAGATATAGATGATATATATAGATTATAGATATAGCTATAGATTATATAGATATATAGATTTTATTCCCCTATAGTAATCTTTCCCTTTTTCTTCTTTGCAGCTTCATCCTCCTTTAAAAGTCCATAGGAGGGCTGGAGAGATGGTTCAGCAGTTAAAGGTGCTTGATTGCAAAGCCTGATGGCCTGGATTCAATTTTCCCAGTACCTACATAAAGGCAGATGCTCAAAGTGGCACATGCATCTGGAGTTCATTTGCAGTGGCAAGAGGCCCTGGCATGCCCATACTCATTCTCTTCTCTCTGACTCCCTCTTTCTCAAATTAAATAAATAAATAAATAAATAAATAAATAAATAAACAAATAAATAAATAAATATTTTTAAAGAGTCCACAGGAAGGGAGTTGGGATGCCTCCTCTAGGATGAATAAGGGTTTGGAAATCCTCAGGGAATAGTGGGGGGGGGTGTGTGTGTGTGCAGAGACAGAGACAGAGAGATTATAGGCCAAGAATGTGATGCTAGGTCTGATTCCTGAAGGCCCCAGGCCATTATGGAATCAAGTCCTAATCTAGGGTGAAGGATGACATAAAGGTGGAGTTGAAAAGGAAGCGCCATGAAGAAAAAGGCCTGTGCTCCATTTCCAACTGTCCTCTTAGGAGGCTACTACAGAGTAAGGTGATATTGAGGCAAATTTTGCAGAGAAATGTTTAGAGATGTTGCCCCAAGTCACCTTTCAACCCCTTGTGACATTGTGTCTATATGTTCTTTGTGGAGAGTGAGAAAGTAGTCAAGAAAGCCAGTATCCATGGGTTACTGCGGCTGGAAAACAGCATGGACAGGAATGAAATCCTGCCAAAGCTAGACCAGAGGCCCACTGGAGTGACTGGCACAGAAAGGCTGATTTTCTGCTGGAAGTAGAGCCTGTATCTGTTAGGGACTTGTGTGGACCTGCAAGGGTAGCACCCTTGGGGGAGAGAAAAGCTGAGACATAGAATCCCTGAGACTCTGGGACCAAGTCCAAGCCTGCCACAGACATGCCCGAAGCTTTTCATTTCCATGAGCCAATCAATATTTGTTTGTTTGTAGATGGGGTGATCTGTCATTTACAGCAGAACCTAACCAACCCAAGAAAGAGCGAGCAGAGCTCGGGATTAGTGTCGGCAGGCAGTCAGAGGAGACGTGAAGGAAGGGAATGTATTAATGACCTGGACTGTAGATATCCTTGGGAGCGAGGTGGGAGTAAGTCAATGCTTGAGGGAAAGGGTGCATGTTGGTGGATTGGGGAAGACTGTCAGTACTCTGGACTGTATGAAGGCTGAGGGCCGTGCTGCATTTGGGAATAAAGTTAGAGGAGCGCCTTTATCTAGTGTTCTGAGGCAGATGCCAACTGGCCAGCAAGGGTTGGAGTGGACAAGGCATCCCAGGTATCTGGGACAATGACTGGATCACAGGGGTAAATGGAGTAGAGACCAGGGAAGTAGAATTTGGTGAGGGATCTGCTGATGTGCAATGGACAAGAGGAGGCAGATGGAGATACGGGTATTACTAGGCAAAGGTGTGCATTGGGCATCACGAACAAAAGGTCAAGTGAGGTACTCCCTCCAACTGGCACTTCATGATAAATGGAGAACAGTGCCTGTTTTGCCCAGGGCCAGTTGAGTGAGGCACACAGGGGTCACTGTAGATCGCAAACTGTCAGCAAATGACATCACATACACACACTAAATAAATAAATAAATAAATAAATAAATAAATAAATAAATAAATAAATAAATAAATAAATGAAAAAAAAATCTTGTAGGACTCTCCATGAATACGAGCCCAACATTTTCAAGAGATGACCCACGAACACCGGATCAAATATAACACCCGCATGCGTGCGTCTATGAGCGGGCTGGGGAGGGGGCTGCCCTGGCCGCCACTTTAACCCGCTGACTTGCAGCAGGAGGTCTATCTGGAGTTGACCCCGGCCGGATGTGGCCCGCGCCGGAAGAGAAGTCCGCGATCCACCGGGGTGGAGGCCCCAGCGCGGCGAGGATGGCGACGCCGCACACTCGCGCCCACCCCAAGACGGGCCGGCGGCGCCGAGCCAAGCGCACGGCCCCAGCGCACCTCCGCAGGCCCGGGCCGGCCTAGGACTGCGTCCCCGTGCTTGGCGCGCCTCAGCACCCTCCCTGACCCCAAGTCCCGCGTGGGGACGCGCGCAGCGCTGCCTTGGGACACCCCGAGACGAGTCCGGCAACCGACAGGTCGGCGGGCCGGCGCCGCTCCGCTGTCTCCCGGCGGAGCCCCAGGGCGCCGGGAGCGCGGCGGGGTCGGCAGGCGGCGCTGCGGCTCCCCGTGCGCCGGGCCGGCCGGCGCGCGCCGCCCTCGCCTGGGCTCCCCGCGGGAGGAGCTGGCGGCGCGCGGGCGGAGCGCGGAGTCCGGGCCGGGCCGGGACCATGGCGGTGAGTGCCCATCGCGCCGGCCGCGGTGGGCTGCGAGGCTCCGGGCAGGGCAGGAGGGTGTTCTAGGACCCGGTGGCGAGACCGAAAGGGTGCCCAGGTCGCGCGGTGGACCGAGGGGGGAGACTGGAACGGGCTTGCCAGCGCTGAGCTCGTCCGCAGCCTCCGACCTGCGCCCCCTCCCCTGGCCACTCCCCCGCGCGCCCGGGGTCCCAGCCCCCGCCCTCGGGCTCACCCTGCTTGCAGATCCCCCGCGCGCCCCCGCCGGGGTGCCTCCTCGCGCTCCCCGCCGCCACCCCTCCTCTCCCGGGCTGCCTCGGCGCGCCCGCCGCCCGAGTCGTGCTGGAATTCGAGCTGCGCGATCCCCTGTCCGCGGCCGTCCCGAGCCCGCCCCAGGTAAGAGGCAACTTCTCGGCCTGCCCGGGGGTGGGGCTGGCTCCCGAGCTACCTGCCGCGGGCGGTCCCCTGTCCCCAGCCCGGGCCCACGGCCGCTCCGCGAGCCCAGGTTGGCCTTCCCGAATACTCAGGTTAGGAGCGTGCAGTTAGATCTCGCCGCGTTGCTTTTGCTGATGAACTTGTCCTTTTCGCGATTTTTAAAAGGCTTTGTCTCTCTCTCCCTCTCCCTCTCCCTCTCCCCCCCCCCTCTCACACACACACAAACACAGTGGATTTGCACGGAGCAGGTTGCTTTCCTTGATGGCTGCAGCTGGCTTTCAAGTTGTACCTGTGGACCATTTAGGATTAGCGGTGCCGGGGTACATGAAGCCATGTTTCTCCACAGTTTAGGCTGTGGGGAGCAAGAGCAAGGTGCTGGTGGCCAGTGTCAGAAGAGACAAAGAATGCTTTCCAAGTATTCAACAAGTAAAGACAGGAGATCTGTGGAATCGGATCTGGTGTGAATGGGGAAGTGTGGGGTGAGTGACCTAGGGACTCTTCAGGAGAGTTCCACCACTTAGGAACAGTTGTTGCCCAGGTTGGACCCTGAGTGTGGAAAAGACACTGAGCCCACCCCTTGGAACATGATGTGATTGCGGTCAGGCTTTGCTGCAGCCCCCCTTCTCAGAGGTGTCGGTGCGGGACATCTGTGGGGAGAGGATTTAAAGCAGATGACTTGGAAAGCCTCCTGGTCCCTGGAGAGTGGTGGAGATGCATGGTGACAGCCTGAAAGCCAGGCCTGCATTCTCCCGTCCATCCCTTCTGGGGTCTTTCATTAAATCTTGGATTAAATTAATTGCCTATTCAGAGAAGGAACATGTAGGGGATAATTTTCTTTTAGGTTTGGCTCCTGGCCAGCCTACCCTCATGGGATACCTTGGGAAGCGGCAAGTGGGTACCAGGGTGGATATGGGTTTGGAACACACACACACACACACACACACACACACACACACGCACACGCACACGCACACACACACGCACATGCGCATGTGCGCGCGCCTTTTTTTTTTCTATTGATGGCTTTAGTAGTAATTGCTTCAATATTCCTTTACCATCAAATAGAGAACAGTGTGGTTCAGGATGGTCCCATCTCCTTGCTGTGATATTTCTGCTGACTGTCAGGAGCCCCACTGGCCAGGAGCACCCACAGTGAAGCCATTTCTGTGGCCCTAAGGCTGAGCCTGTCCCTGCTCCCCACAACCTGGTACTCAGTGTTTGTAAAGAAGTGGACCCCCTCTTAAAGCAGCTTGATTGCACAAACGATGTTTCTCCACTGTGCTACAGTGTTTCCAAAATGTTAAATCCTTAAATTCAACAGATTTCAATACATATGTATATATTAAAATTCGCTCTCCTTAGAGACTGATTCACTTGTGTGTTGGTGGGGCAGAGGGTGTGGGGGTGCAGAGGAAGAATAAAGAGCTTAATTTCCGGTCAGGCTCTGACAGCTGGCCTTGTCCCTCATTGTGGATTCCAGAATTTCTAGGAAGGAAATAGTTGTTCTCATCCCAGAAGTGGGAGTGGGAGGGTGATGGCCACTGTGGCTGCCTAGTGAGAGGTGAGACCACTGAGTTTTGACCTGCAGACCCTGAGCTGTGAACCCAGCCTCTTGGACATTCCTGATCCCTAATGGCTGGCAAGGAGACTGGGTCCCTTGCAGAACCCCACTGATCACTTCAGATTGTGCTGCCCACACTCTAGTGGGTGCCGTTCATCCCAGAGTTGCTTCCCATTTCTGACACATTTCTCATGTGTTTCTGTGTGATTTGCAATTCTGCTGGTGGAATGAGGCCAGTCTTTTGGGATGTGTTTTGGAATGTCAGAGGTGGCTCTGTCCCACTGGCAGACAGAGCAAAACCAGCTCTTCTGCTGGTGAGAAAGACCATCCTGAGGGAGAGCACAGCCAGAAGCCAGGCTGGAGGACCTTTGTCCCCCTGCTCAGGAATCCTGGGACTGCTAGAATGCATAGTGTTTCTTAGCTATGGAAACCTGCACTGCCCCTGGCTGTTATGAGCTTATCTTTCTCACCCAGACTGTCTCTGTCTTCAGGTCTGGCTCTTTCCCAGAATTCCTGCAGCTGGCAAAATCAGAGGAGGTTTAATTAATGCCTGCAGTTTGTGAGCGAGAAAGACAGATGTTAGTATCTAAAGGGGGCTGGATAAAACATGGGAGAAACTATTGTGGTCCAGAAAGCCTGAAAGGGCTATTTCAGTCCCAGGATTTGCCCCAGATCTTAGTTGGTGGGAAGTTTGCTCACATTCAGGTGTGGGTGTACTGCTAGCAGCCAAATGACCCTACAGTGACCCAAAATAAGGTTTCCTTGCCTGCCATTGTGGTTTTTAGAAGGTCTGGAAAGCCAGCTGAGAACTGGGGTTGGCAAAGTGGGAGAACACTCAGCTGTTTTAAGCTTCTGTGTGAGCAGTGTGTTCCTGTGGTGGCTCAAGCAGCTGGTGGCTTGAGCCTGGCTGATCTGGAACCTGGGTTGGGGGAGCCCCCTCACCCTAAAGATGTTGAGGTATAGGCCCAGGGGAGTGAAAAGAGAAGTAGCTCAGAGGGGCTGTGTGCCTACGCATATGGGCAAAGGGGAGATTTGCCTTCTAGCAGGGTAGAGAGCCTCCCAGACACCCTTCTGGAACCTTCCAGACATCCTTGAAGATAAAACAGGGACCAGTGGTACACCTAAACCTGGAGCTACTGCAAGGTAGCCCAGAGGAGGCATCTATGAACCCAGTCTCATTTTAGTTGTTCTGCTGGCGTTCTGGCACTGGCGTTGGCTGCTCAGCTGTGGGGCAGCCCTGTACCACGTGAGGTTTCCTTGGTGTTCCATCATCCAACAGCGGCTCTTTCTGTTTGCCCCCTTTTGTGGAGGCTGTTGGCGTGGCAATGGGTACAGTGGCAGTGGCTGGTTCCCGGACCCTGGCAGGGAGGGAGCAGGCGACCTCTGCATGGTGGCAAGCTGGTACCCACGGGAGTGTTGCAGAGAACACCCTCTCAGGCAGCTCTCCATGTTACAGCTCTGGGAGTATGGCAGAGGATACTCCCTGGAGAGCACATCTCTCTGTGTTAATATTCAGCTCATTTCTCTGGATAGTGACGGACAAAGTTGCCTGGGAGAATGCGGTGAAAAGCTCTCTCTCGTTTATTGTATCAATACAGTTGGTTATATAGAGAAAAAGGAGAGGCAGGGGCAGGAACGGGCAAAGGGGATTGGTAGTGGTCAGCAACCTGTGAATGCCTACTTTGCATAAGTTGAGTGAAGGAAGTACGTGATTCTGGACACGAGTTGGTGGTGGCGGCTTATGGAGAGTCTGTCACCTATTGTCAGCCCTGTTGGGGTGAAAACGCAGGGTTCATTGTGGCCTGCTTAGGGAGCTGGGAGTCTTAGGATTAAGGGTGGAAGTGGCGAAGTGCCTGCTGGATTTCATTGCAGAGGCTACCCAGGGCTTCAGCCTGTCAACTTCCCTTAACCCCATATCCTCTGTGCCCCATTTAGCAATATCCCACACCCAGAATAAATTGTAGGGTCTTATCACAATCCAAAAGATGGTAGATCCACGGTCACTTCACTAAACCAGACTCCTGCATTCTGTTCTGACCTGTCTTTTATGGGGAAGCTACTGACTTGGGTAAAAAGATCAGTTCCGGGGCTGAAGCTCAGTCAGTGTAGTGCTTGCGGGCAAGCATGAGGGCCTGAGATTCAGATGCCCAGCACTCCAGTAAATTCTGGATGTGGTGGTGCATGTGCAGGAGTAGAGACAGGTGGATCCCCAGGACAACCTGTCTATCTAGGCTAGTCCAATCAGTGAGCTGTGGATTCAGTGAGAAACCCTGTCTTAATAAAAAGAAAATTAAAATAAGGTTAGAGAGATTGAAGAAAATGACTGGTATCAACGTGTGGCCTCCACATGTATACCTGCACATATGTACCCACACATAGATGCACACATGCCACATACATGTACATGTGCAAAAGAAGTCTGATCACTATATCTCTAATGAAGAGAATAACAAATCCAGAGCATGGAAGATATTAATGATTAAAAGTCGTCAAACAAGATCTTGAATGGGTCTGGTGGAGCAGTTCCTGAGCAAGTTAACAGCCTTTACCACTTCCTGTTTGCTGGGTTATCTATCTATCAAAGCATGCGCTGCACCCATCCTTTCACCCCTTCTTTCCCATCCTCACCCATCTATGCATTGAACCACACCAGTGCTTGCGGTTCTGGGCTGGATGAGAGTTTTGGGGACTCAAACTTGAATAATAAATGGCATCTAACAGTGGGCAGTCTTATTTTCCCATCAATTAAGAGTCCTGTCCAGAGACGGTCCTGCCTGTGGGGCTAAAATCTCCTGGATTTTTAGGACCTGGAATATTCTTTCATCTCTTCTCCTGTTCTTTCCAGATGATAGTAGGAACCTGTAGGAACTTACACATTCTTTTGGCAGTTGCAGCATCACTTCCCCAAAGTACACATTGGTGTTTGTTTGTACGGCATCCTTTTATCACCTCCTTGCTCTGCCATATGACTCTCTATATGTGACCAGCTCTCTTGGGGAGAGCTATGTCAATCACATAGAAAACCAGACCTTTAAAAAACAGACTAAGAGCAAAATGATTTCATTTGATTTTGACTCCGCTTCTGCCCTCTTTTTCCCTCCTCTCTGCTTCCGTTTGTGGGGAGAGCCATCATTTATACCAAATTTACAAACCGTTTATAACTGTTTGTCCTTCCCCTCAATTATGTGGGGACATGTGTCTTTCTAACCAACAAAAAGAGCTTGCTTCACTCAGCCTACCTCATCCTTGGATTCAACACTGACCTTAAGAGATACAATAGTATCATTTTACCTATGAAATAAAATGAAACCTTTGCTAATTTTGTCACTTGAAAATATAGCACATTGCTGGAAAGATACCTCATTGCCATACAAGCATGAGTGTCTGAGTTTGATCCCCAGAACCCACTTTTAAAAAGCTAGGTGTGGTAGTGCTGTTATGTTTTTGCTTGCATTTGATCCTTCTGATGAGTCATATCTACTTAGAAATAGGGTTGTGGGTTCTGGAGACATTGCTCAGCAGTTAAAGTGATTGCCTACAGAGCCTAAGGATCCAGGTTCAGTTCCCCGCACCTACATAAAGTCAGATGCACAAAGTGATGCATGCATCTGGAGTTTATTTGCAGCAGCTGGAGGCCCTGGTGGGCCCATTCTTTCTCACACTCTCTCTGCTAGCAAATATATAATTTATTTGCAAGGAGGGGGGGGAGAGCCTATGGGGTTGTTAAAAGGCTTTCCTTGAAGCTGAGGTGGAGACACAAATTTGTAATCCAGTAAGGAAAGTACTTGAGATGAGAGGATTGTAAGTTCAAAGTTCATCTAGGCTATATAGTGAGAATCTAACAAACAAATTAAAAAAAAAAAAAGGTCTGTTGAAGTTGAAGTTGCTCGACCACCAAATGTGATATCAGTCATTTGAAAATTGCAGGTGGAGTAAAAAAGAGTGTTGGATTTCTTTAGACTGTTTTACAAGGCAAACAGCCAGGCATGGTAGTGCACACCTTTAACCTCAGCACTCGGGAGGCAGAGGTAGGAGGATCGCCATGAGTTCAAGGCTACCCTGAGACTACATAGTGAATTCCAGGTCAGCCTGGGCTAGAGTGAGACCCTACCTCGAAAAACCAAAAAAAAAAAAAAAAAAAAAAAAAAAAAAGTTTTACAAGGCAAACAAAACCTCCTAGAGGACTTCCCTAGCTAGTGAGGTTGGGTTATTTGTTAATGACTTCCTTCTTGGAGTGTCTGGATTTGGTTGTGTATTCAGCACAGTGAAGTAGTTGGCTGCGTAGACTGAGGACAGACTTTGTATCCTTGAGCAAGGTACTCAACCTGTGTGTCTCGGTTTCCTTACTGGTAAACTTGGGGTGATGAGAATTCCTGCTTCGTAGTAAGGTGAAGCTGTGTTGAGATATATGCATGCCACAGGCTTGGAACAGTGTCTAGCGCACGGTACACACTTAACAAATGTATGTTGCTATTATTATTCATTGCTTCCTTAAAATATATTTGAGATGCCAGCCAACTGAACTGAGATGATGGCTATAGAAAAATAGCTTTAAATTTGGGGGGCAGTGGAAAGAGGGTTGCTCCAGATTGAACCCAGGGCCTCATACTAGGCACGCCTTCTTCCACTGAGTTACATGCCAGTCCTAGATGATGGATACAGGATAGTGGGCAACATGTGAGGAAAGAAAGGACATTATCATTATATTCACAGTGAAGGTTATGACAGTAAAGAGCTATCTACAGGCATTTTCCTGTCCTGGCCATGAAAGGCTGAGGTTTGACATGACCATCATTAGTGTAGGGAACAGGGAGGCTGGTGATCTTCAGCCAGCATGCACTGGAAAGACATGACCTTGCCAGGTGTTTACTAGAATTAATTTTAATTGGTCTGTACCTGACCCATGTTTGTGGTTAATAGTATACATATACATGTATATATTATTTAATATGTATGTGTGTTTGTGAGTGCAGGGACACACATGCCATGACATGTGTGTGGAGGTCAGAAGACAACTTTCCATTCAGTGCTTGCCTTCCACCTCATTTCAAGGCAGGGTCTTAATTGTTCACTGCTCTATTCATGAACTTCCAAGAAACTCTCGTGTCTTCATCTCCCTTCTCACCATAGGTCCACTGGGACTTCCAGCTTTTACGTGGGGTCTGGGATTCTGGTCTCAGTACTCAGAGTTGCATGGCTGGTGTTTACCCATCTTTCCACAGCCCCTGTGGTTAATGTTTTACTCCCTCTGCCACAGGTTGTTAAAGGGAAGTGTGACGGTCCATAAACTCAGTATTTACTCATCTCTAAGTCTTTCCAGCACTATTCTTAGTCCCAGTAGACTAAGGAGCTGCCCAGCGCCTGTTTTAGACTGGATCCTCAGCAGGGCCAGCAGCCCTCCCTACCATCAGAGACCTAGTTCTCTGGTTCAGGAATGACATAGCTGCTCTGAGGGCAGGCAGGACACTAGCCAGAGGCTAGAAGTCAGACCAGCAGGTTATCTGTTATCTGCCATAGCTGGGCCTTGCTTGACTGGAGAGACTGGGTTGATAGGCTGAGTGCTCCTGGGAAGGAGGTCACACTTCCTTGCACTATGCACCCTATAGAGAGGCTCCCATGCCTCTGGCCTCACTAGCTGTGCTGACAGGAGGCTTGCATCTGTGGCTTGTGTATGGGAGACCCCCTCAGGACCTTGAGTGCTTGGCAGATTCCTTTGACTATGGTTAGCACATGCTCTTTTGTGGGGAAACTAATCATTTCTCTTCATGGGCAGCCTGCCTATTTGTATTCATTTTTAAACTGCTGGAATTTGAAATGAATGAGGTTTTGTCTTTAAAGAAAAAAAAAAAAACTCAACAACTGGCCGGCCCTATTTTTAGAAAATAAAGAAATGGCAAATGATGCCATTCATGTCCAGAAAACTGAATTAAAAGGAACCACCGTCCTTTGGTCGGGAGCCCTAACTTCTCTGGTTCTCCTCTTGATTTCTTGTGTCGCCAACCTGTCTGTCTCTATCCGAGTTCCTAATGAAAACACAGACCTGAAAAATCAAAGCTTGGGCATTTATAGTCCAAGGTCATGGCCTAGATGGTTCATTTTTTTTCCTTTGGTTCTATCTTCAAGGTGAAAAATTACTGTCTTCTCTCAATGAAGAAAGTGTATTTTAGGAGCTGGCTAACGTCAGCAGGCACAGCAAGCCTGCCTCACCCTCACTCATATCACCCCCAGCATTTCTAAGCTAGCGGCATATGATTTTTGCTTCTCTCCTTTTGTGCATCCTGCTTAATGACTGCTGATTATCCCAAAGCAGTTGCATTAATTGATGGTGTTTAAACGACTCTACTCACAGTAAGTAATTGCAGTTGGCTGAGCTGAGGAGGTGCTTTCTTTTGATTTGATTTTAGCTTGAAAAGTATTTACTTTGGGTGTGTGGTGCCAGAAAGGATTTGGGAACTCCTCACCTGGGTGCCAGCCCTCTGCCCAGTGCTCACAGCTCCCTGGGACACCATGGGTCATTGCCTTATCTGTTCCTGATGCACTCATATTGACTGCTCATTGGCCTGTCTTCCCAGCTTGTCCGAGAGGCTACATACACCTAGCTGATCTCAGAAGCCTTTATCCCTTAACACAAGGAGTGGAATGAAATAGGGCCCAATGAAAATAGGTTAATAAATGACAGCTGTGCTTGACTATAAGTTACAGAAAACCCTGCTTGAGTGGTCTAAGCAAACAGGTTTGTAACCAGATGTGAGGGGAGGAGACTGTTGGTTACTGCAGCTAGTGTCTGACCTAATTGACACCTCTGATATTCCTATGGCCTTTTCTTACTCTTCCGTTTATTGTAGGTTACTGTGGCAGATAGTTCTTCATCCACAACAGCCTCCCTGGTCCCCTCCCTCTCTTCTTCCCTTCATTTCCCCACACCTGCTGAGCACTACTGCTTACTCAGCTCTGAGTCCCCCAAATCCTGGGGGAGGCGACCAAAGGAACTGACATGAGTATATAATGCTGATAGGTTTTGTGGGAGGGTAGGCTCTGGATGCTGAGGTTGCCCAATATTGGAGGACATCATCTAGCCTTGGGCAAGCTGTCTGTTTCAGAAGGGATGAGGTGCCAGCCATATTGGTACCTTTAAAAAAATCTTTCTATTGACAATCTCCTTACATATAGACAATATACCATGACTATAATCCCCTTTGCTTTCCTCCTTCCCTACATGCCCTCCACTGAATTCCCTTCTTTCCAACTAGTCTGTCTTCTGTTTTCTTGTCACCACAGGTCTTGTATACCTAATGTCAGCCACTGTGAGGTCATGAATACCCTGCCCCTCTGTATGTGGAAGACGGTATTATAAGGTACCTTTTATCAAGAAAGCAGTTTTCCTAGACTCCTAGCAGACTGTCCTGGACATCTCCTGGCTGGAACTGGTTGTTCCCAGTTAGAAGGGCCATGCGAATATTTAGCAGGGCACATTGAAGAAAGCTCACCACTGAAGCCAATCAGATATATTTCATGGTTCCAGTATAGTAGACATTTTGTTTTTGCTCACACAAGTCCAACATGACTCTTCCTGATGGTGGGGTGACTCTCCTCCAAAGAGGTTACTGAGGGACCCAGGCTTTAAGGCTGCCATGCTCATTTGTACCTATCAGTCGAAGAGGACGGAACAAGGAGGTCAGTGTGATAGGATATTATGGGCCAGGCTTAGAAGTGGTGAACCACTGCCCTTGACATTCCATTGGCCAGAACTCAGTCATGTGGCCACACTCCCTGCAAAAGAGGCTGAAAAATGTGGTCCTGTTGTGTGCCGAAGTTGAAGAGAAGGTGGTTTCTTGATTAGCCACAGTCTCTGCTACACTGTCCTCTCCAAAATTAGGAGGCTCTTAGCAAGAAAGGAGTGAATATTGAGGGGCACCTGGGGCATCTTCCCTAGAAGGAAAGGCTGTGCTAAGAAGGCTCTGGCGTAAAGTAGCATCCAGAGTAGGATATTGTCTGTCCTAAGTCCTTGTACCTTTCTACCCTGACAAATTGGTCAGATGGAAGATCCTCATCCCAGTTTCTTGGCCCAGGGTATTTTTTAAAACTTTTTATTGACAACTCACACAGTGCACCCTGATCATAACCCCTCCCACCACTCTCCTTTGTCCCCCTCTTCTGTTCCCCTCCACTGAGCCCCTTCTCAATAGTCCTTGTTTCATTTTTATGTCATCATTATTATTATATTTTGCCTTCATATTATTTAGGTCTTCTGTAGATTGCATCAACCACTATGAGGCCATGAAGATCAAGGTCACTTAATGTCTGGAAGACAGTGTTCCAAAGCGCTCCCTCCTCCCTTTGGCATATGTATTGCCACCTCTCTGCAATGGTTCCTGAGCCATAGAGAGTGTGACAAAGATGTCTCACTTACTGGTGGCATGTTTGTTAAGGGAAAACCACCTTGCTCTCTGATTGGATTTGAGGTCCACTCCATTGGAGGGAATTCATGCCTGGTTCTCCACTTCTGAAAAACTGTTCAGAGTATGTTCTTAAAAGTCTTATGGGACTAGCTCCTGGTTGATTATTGCAGTAGCTGGAGGTTACCCCAGGGGAAATAACCTTTAGTCCCCAAGAATTTTGGGAGAGCTCCTTGCCCCTGAGCCTGCAGGAGCTCAACATTCTTAAGTTTCCTGTCCTCTTTGGCTCCAACCCTAGCTCACATCCAGAGAAGAAGAGGAGACAAAGCAGAGATAAACCTGCCATTTCTCACTCTGACTCATTGAAAAATGTCTTCTCAGTATTTCCTGCTCATGTTTCTCCATAAGCATTGATGAGTGGTCATTGATGTGTTGGGTTTGGGGCTTTATTCTTGAGTTTGTTGTAGGTTACTGTGGCAGGTGTTTCTCCCTCCACAGCATCCTTCCTGGTACCAGCCCTTTCTCCCTTCCCCCATGTCTGCTGAGCACAGCTGCTTACTCAACTCTGAGTCCTCCCCAACCTTGGGAAGGTTCTAGAAAACTGACATGGGTTTTTAATACTGAGGGGTATGATGGGAGGGTAGCCCTGGGTGTTGAGGTAGTCAAATATTGGATGACATAACCCAGGGTTGGGCTCAAGGAAAGCCCCAGAAGGCACTGGCCTTTGAGAGGAGTTTAAGGGTGAACAGGAATGAACAGGTCAAGAAGGCATCTGGCCCTCCAAGACTCAGGGAACATTGTAGAAGAGGGCGGGAAGACTGTAAGAGCCATAGAATGGGGTGGACTACTTTGAGACACTGTCCTTTAGGCATGAAGAGACTGGTGTATTCATGATGTCACAGTGGAGGTCACTACCTCCATAAGGCCTGCTAATATTGAGCCCATCAGCATGTTGACAAAGATGATAGAGGAGGAAAAAAAATGAGAAATCAAAATAGAAGAGAGGGTTCACTGAAATGAGGGTAAGAGAGGGTGGAGTAATGAGGGTAAAGGAGGGACTTATGATAGAATCACAGTATGTTTGTGTATTAACATTCCCCCAAAAAGTAGGCACCTGGGCCAGGAGGGTGGCATGGGCCCAGACACTGAGTTATTTAATGGGGTACCTGAAGTTCTTGAACTGCAGTGTGCCAGAGATGGGGTGGGGTATTGGGCCCATCACTGTCACCTCTCATGCCCCATCCTTCTGTCTCCAGTTTTTGTCTGGTCCTTTGCCCAGGCATTACTCAGGCTGTGAAAATAGAGTCTGGCACTGGACCACCAGCCTGGAGCTGGTGAGGAAAGCTGGAACTGTCAGCCCAAATCAAGATACTTGCCGATGAGATATTTGATGGAGCACTTTCTCAGAGCCTTGGACATGAAAGTCTATAGTGGATTCATGCTAACACTTTGGGCTACTTGCTCAGATATGACCTGGTTATTTACCCCACCTCAGGCTCATTCACACACCCCCATGGACACACTGATTCTGAAACTCACCCAGTGGGGCTCACCTTGCCACACACCCATGGGACTGTGGGGTATGCCCTGCATTCCCTCAGGTGCTCCTGTCCCACACACAGCAGTGAGGGATGGGCGAGCTGGAGAACAGAGAGAGGAACCTGTGAGGGCTCTTGCTTCCCACTTGCCTCTGGTAGGTTTCTCAGCTGGATGACCGAGTGTTGTAAGGAAGGAGCGCCATCCCTGCCCACCAGACACACACAATGTATCTTAGTAACTCCCCTCCCCAACTCTAAAGTAGGCAGTGTTCACTAGGACAGGAGCTCCAGCAGGGCACCCCCAGCGTCTGCCCCTGTGTGTGGCATGTTCAGTAAAGACGTGTTGAGTGAATAAATGGGCAACTGCAGTGTGAAGAGATACAGATGGAAAGTAGTGGAGTGCCAGCTGGGAGCTGGGACCTGGTGACTGCTGCCCCACCACCCCTGCACTGAGAGTTGCTTCAAGGACAGCACTGGAGGAGGTGCAGCCTGCTGACTGTCTAACATGAGCCGCAAGCCCCCACGTGTCAGGGCCAGGAAGGCTGGGGGTGTCTCCTAGCTGCCAGAGCTTTACTGTGCTTCAAGGGTGGGAGAACCTACAAATGTGTCTGTCAGTAGCTTCAGAGTGACTTGAACATAATTCCAAATCTGTCCTGCCTGGGGTGTGCTTAGAAACATCTAATGCTCCCCTACTCCTTTGGGAACCTTGTTTGACCCCAACTATCCACTGTATTCCCTGTTGAGTCATGGAATCAATAGCAGAGGGGTGGGCCTCAGGCCCCTCTGCACCACTGTGCACACTGACCCTCCTCAGAATGCTCACATCTGTCCCCTGCCCTTAGGTTTCTCCCAGCATCTGCCTCTTCCATGCACACTCTTTGGTCATCCCAGCAAATGGTGTTCCTCACTGCCTGCCCTTAGCAGGTGCATGGGGCCACTCGCTCATGTAAACCCAGGCAGCTCTGCTGTTATCTGAGCATTGCTTAGGCTCTCTGTTGCCTAGAGTGTTGAAAGGGAATCCTGTTTCCAAAATAGTCTTTTTATAATTTATGGTGTACCTGCCTTGTGAGATCTTGCTTAATTAAATTGTTTTAAATTATGTAAATAGATTTTGTAATACTTTCCCCAAGATTTTAAAAGTGATATATGTTTTTATAAAAATTTGGAAGCTATGGCATATTCCTATAATCCTAGTACTTGAGAGGCAGAGGCAGGAGGATTACAAATTAAAGGCTAGACTGGGCTACAGAGCAGAACCCTGCCTCAAAAAAAAAAAAAAGGATGAAAGGGAAGGAAAGGGAAAGGAGAGAAGGGAGGGAGGGAGATATCAAGGGAAGGAAGGGAAAGAGAAAAAGTATGGAGGGAGAAAAAAAGAGAGGAGAAAAAAAGAAAATATATAGAAAAGTATGTGAGAATACAAGTTTTCTAGAACCTTACCACCTTCTCTTTTTTTGGCATGTGGATGTGTGTTTAGATGTGTGTAGGAGCATGCAGGTACATGTGGAAACAGAACCCAAAAACCTTGGGTATCATTTTCAGAATGTCCATCTCTTTGAGACAGAGGCTTTCATTGGCGGGGGCTTGCTCATCAGGTTAGACTGGTTGGCTACTGAGCTCCAGGGATCTGCTGGTCTCTGCCATCCCAGTACGGGAATCGGAATTTTTACATGGGTTCCAGGGATGGAACTCAGGTCTTCATGCTTGGGAGGAGGAAAGTACTTCACCAATTAAGTGGTCTCCCTAGCACACCCCTCTCCACCTTCTTCAGTCACTTCTTCCAATTTTCAGTTTGTTAAAGAAAATTAAGGTTTCTTATACTTGTTATAACCAATACAACAATTAGGGTGGTTTTTCTCTTTCCTGAATTTTTCCTTTTTTTAAAAAAAGTAGCAGTTATTTGACTTCACTTTTAAAAGAGCACTAGGTTCAAAGTTCTAGATTATCCAAATACAATGTCTCAATCCCACCTCTGCCTCAAAAACCACTCTGTCCTGTCTTTGTAATATATTGTCTTTATCTTTATGATATCATTGAGATCGAACTTTACACAGTATATTTTAACCTGCCTTTTGTACATAGCATTTCTCTGTTATTACTAAACATAGCATATTATCCAAGCTTAGCATCAAACATATGAGTAAATACTGAAAAACCTCTCCTACTCCACAGCAGAGATGACCACAGTTTACTCCTTCCAGACCTTTCTCTGTCAGCTTCACATGTTACCTGAAAATTTAATATAAATGTCAAGACAAATGTAGGTGAGATGGTACTATATTATTATGGATTTTTTCTTTCTCATTTTTAACTTGCAGTATTTCTCAGCGGTTTGTCTGCACCTAACCCACCTCTTTCTTTTTTAAGCTGAGTCATGATTGAGTGTGCAGTAGACAAACTTCAGTTTTCCAGGCATTGCCCTCTGAGCAGACAGTTCAGTTGTTTTCAGACTAATTACAGTAACTCCCCATACCTTGTTTGTATGAGGGAAGTGTGTTTATAGGATTATAGCAGCTGACCACCCACACTAGGGTGGAGGCAGCCCCAGGTACTGGCCCAGGGAGAACTGCCCTTCCCCAGGAGTCCTGAAGTCTGTTTCCCAGCCATATCTACATATGTCCATTCCGCCTTTTTAATTTTTCTATAAGTTGTTATTTACATGGCTATAGGAATCTAATACTGTCTTTTTTCCAGATTGTCCAAACTGTAATAAACAGTTTCCTTGGTTTTCTTTACAAGAGGGTGGCTTGTGAACCAGAGTTCATCTAGTAACAGGGTAGGTACCTGTGAAAGCAAGACAGTGTGTGTTTATTATTTTAATGGAAAATACCATTCCTCTTCAGTAAGTGCCTTTACCCACTGAGCCATCTCTCCAGCCCTACAAAATATTTTCAATTAACCCATCAACAGTGGGTAAAGAAAATTGCCCTTGTAGAAACTAACATTCACCAGAGATGAATGGTCTTATTACTTTTTTTGCCAATCTGAAAGGTAAGACATGCTATCTCATTCTATAAACAAAATTTAATTGCAAGAGAGAGAATGGGAATATGAATACGGGTACATCAGAGCTCTTGCCATTGCAAACTCCAGATGCATGCACCACTTTGTGTATCTGACTTTTTATGTGGGTACTGGAGAATTGAACCCTGGGTGGGCAGGCTTTGCAAACGAGCATCTTAACTGCTGAGCCATCTCCCCAGCCCAGCCTGCTATCTGATTTTTAAGTGCACATTTCTCTCCATCCTGGTTTTCTAAGCATCATACATATACATATTGAAAAGAGCCATGGAGGCTTACAGTTTCACACCTGGAGTGTTCTTTATTTAGACTATTTATGCTTTTGATCTCAGAAGATGGTGAGAAAGACAAGTAAAGGGAAAGAAAGGAAAACAGAAGCACCCCCTGCAGAGAACTGGCAGTGACACTGTCCAGTGAACAGGAGCCAAGCTAAAATCTGAATTAAATGTTTACTCGGGTCTCATCTCATTGGTCTTCATCAGGGAAATCCCTAAAATTTTACCATGAGCTCTTGTTACATATGAGTTCTTAAAGTTTTATGTTAAATGCAAGGAATCTTGACCTGTCTCATGTGTTCTTTCTGTGGAAAATGCCCAGTCTGTTTGCTCTTGTTTGAATGGAAAGATTATGATGGTTTCAGGGTATTTAACATTGGTAATATTGATGCAAAACATAGCTCTTATATCAGATGGAATAAAGAGATAGCTTATTTTTGAGCAAAATAGGAGTCGACCATGGCCCAAGAACATGGATTCAGTTTGCCCCAAATAAACATGTTCTAATGTGGAAATAGTTTCAAAGGTTACTGAACAAAAAGTGAGAAATCAAAGCATTTTTCAAATACACTGGTAAGCATACTATAGCAGTGGAAAATCTCTGCTCTTGGGTTGGTAGATGTGCTTGAATCAGATGTCCCCATAAATCCAAGTGTTTTGAATCCTTGGTTCCCATTGATGGCCGTTTGGGAGGTGGAGCCTTTCTGAAGGAGGTGTTATAGTCAGCTCCCTGTTATTGGAGATCAGCTCATTCTCCTGCTACTGTTATCCACCTACTGTGGCAAGGAGTGATGCCCAGCCCTGCTAGAGCCATGTTTCTCCCTGCCATCATAAAACTTCCTCTGGAGAATATAAACCGGAATAAAAAAATGAGCTTCTTTGGGTCAGGTGTTTTGTCCTAGCAATAAGAAAGTAACTACAACAATAGATGTCAGAGGTTTATAAATAGATTCCTAAAGGTTTACCTGATAGTCACGAAGATGTTGGGTCAGACAGTGGTTGCCCATAGGCTAAGGAAAAGAGCCCAAGGGGCTGGAGAGATGGTTCAGTGGTTAAAGGCACTTGCTTATAAAGCCTGGAAACCTGGGTTTGATTCCCCAGGTCCACATAAGCTAGATGCACAAAGTGATGCATGCGTCTGGAGTTTGTTTGCAGTTGCAAGAGGCCCTGGTGCACCCATACACATACAGAAGCTCTCTCTCTCCCTCTTTGTCTTTTCCTCCATCCCTCTCTCTCTCCTTGCAAATAAATAAAAAGATAATTTTAAAATAAAAGAAAGATGAGCAAGGAGATGATGAACACAGAAGAGGCCCCTTCCATCGCCCTCACTAGCCTCCCTCAGCCTGCATGCCACCTCTCCTCTGTCCCTCCGCCTTGCCCACCTTGATGACCCCTGATCATCCCTTGATGTCAAAAGTAATTTGAGTTTAGACCTTCAACCTTTCAGCTCTTTGCCATCACAGAGTTCTAATCAGTCAGTGAGCTTTTAACATGGATGTGGCTCCCCCCCCCCCAGCTTCAGTTCACAATGGAAACGTGCAGGAGGTGGTGTGGAGTAATGGGGGCACATTGAACTGGCAAGTCAGAAGAGTTGGCTTCAAACTCTCGGTCTGTGTGGTGTGAAGGATCTGGAGGTGGTGAGCAGGATTGGAAAGCTGGTAGAGCATGGGTTAGCAGTTAGAGGTCAATGTCAGCTACGTATGAAAGAGAACTCTCTAAGGATTAGCACCTTCTAGTAAGACGATTGGCTGTATGTTGCCAGTTTTCAGAAATGTTCTGACATGCAGTCAGCTGTCTGCATGCCATGCTCTGGTCAGCAGTGAGCACATGCTTGTGAAGAGACAGACAGCCACCTTCCCTGCTGTCAGGTGCCTTCAGGTCAATTTCAGGAAATAGCCAGCCATTCAGGAATTTTAGCAAGACCTTTGGTTTATGCAATGATAGTCCTGAGAAGAGCAAGGTAGGGTGACAGAGTGTTAGATAGGGTGGTGCTCTTTCAGTGGAGTTCAAGGGCAGCTACACTGAGAAAATGACCTTTGCATTGGATCAAGGGATGCTCAGGGGTCATCAAGGTGGGAAAGGTGCAGGGACAGAGGAGAGGCAGCTTGCAGGCTGAGGGAGGCTCGTGAGGGCGATTGCTGGTGGATGTGTTCATCGTCTTTTTGCTCATTTGTTCATTCATGCATTTATTCATTCAACAAATATTGATTGAGCATCTGCTCTGGACCAAACACTGCTCTTGACATTGGTGATTCAAGTGTAGGGAGCAAGACTGACAAAATTTCTAGCTTTGCAGAGCTCACTGTGACAACAGAGCAAATCGTACATTAGAGTTTCAGTTTTAACTGTCCCTTAAAGTCCCCGTGTTAAAGGCTTGGTCACAGCCTGTGGTGCTACTGGGAGGCAGTGACTGTTAGGAGGTAAGAAGTTGTCACTGGAAGCATGCCCTTGAAGGGAGTGTAGGGACGGACCCTAGCCTCTTCCTCTCCATGTTTCCTGGACACCATGAAGTGCCATATGCTCACACTGTGATGTTTAGCCACAGGCCTGAAGTGATGAGGCCAAGAAACTATGACCCAAAACCTCTAAAACTGACTCAAAATAACCCTACCTTCTTTTTAAGTTGATTATCTTGGCTATTTTGTCAGAGTGACAGCAAGTTAACTAATACAATATTCAAAAATTGGTGCCTCGAAGCAACCATCATTTTATTATTGTCCTCGTGGTCTGGAGGTGGGTGAGGTCTAGCCAACTCTTCCTATTCTTTTCAGACAGTAACCAATCATCACTCACATGTCTAGTCATCTGACTTAGCTGGAGGCTAGAACAGCAGAGGCCATGTGTCCAACTCTGTTTCTGGTGACCTCTCATGTGGTTCTCCAGCATGGTGGCATCAAGGCTCTGAAGCACATGAACTACCAGCTAGCATTCTCATAGGCTTTTGTGACCTGCCCTCTGGGATTATATAGCATCAGCCCCATCACATTCCATTCATTAAGGCAGCCCCAATGGTTCACTTAGGAAGCTTAGAAGCCCCTATAGGAAGAGAGGTTTGTGATATGCTTTGAAACCATCCCACTCTCTTTCTATGTTCTTTGAGAGTTTTGACCTTGGCTTCAAACCTACCTACCTGTCATAGTTTGCATATGAAAATATCCCCCACAGGCTCATGTGGTGAGTGCTTTCATGGTCCTCAGCTGGCTGCACTATTTGGGGAGGTTCTGAAAACTTTAAAAGGTAGAGCCTAGCTGGAGGCAGTTGATCATTGAGGGGTGGGAGGACTACATCTAGTCCCAAGAGACTCTGCCTTGTCTCTGCTTCCTAGCCACCTTGCTGTCTGTTTCCTGTCCACTTTGAGGTGGGCACTTCCTCCACCACACATTCCCAATTCTGTGATGTTCTGCCCAGGCAACCAGGCATTGACTCTCTGAAACCATGAGTCAAAATAAATCTTTCCTCCCTTAAGTTGTTCTGTAAGCGGCTACATCAAAAATAAAAGTAATGGCCTGGGGTTCAGCAGGCAAGAGCACTGTTGTGCAACCATGAAGACCTGAGTTCAATCCTCAGCACCCACATAAAAAGCCAGGTGTGGCACACACAAACCTGTGATTCCATTGCTGAGGAGGGTAGAGACAGATTGACAGGGCTTTCTAGTCAGCTCATCTGAATGAAAAACTACAGCTCCAGGCTCAGTGAAAATCTCCTCCTCAGAGATAAACTGGAAGAGTGAGAGAGGAGGATTCCTGCTCTTCTCTTCTGGCCTCCACATGCACACATACCCAAAAATGAATAGATAAATCACTAGAACTAAAACACTACCTGTCAGAGTTCTTCCAGGAAGGTAATCTCATGTCTGTGCTCCAGGATATTCATTTGGGACTTTCACCTTCTCCAGACAGCTCCAGAGTCACAGATGCCATTTCAGACACAGCATCTTTGAACATTTAAGAGACAGCAGAGCATACAGTAGGATGAAACACAGACTTCTTCCAGAGTCCATCCCACGTTCCTTCTTGAGGGGGTGGGATCCATACTCCTCCTGGGTTGGCATCTAGATGGTTGCCTAGCTGACCCACTGCCACTTGACATGGATAGAGGCTCAAGTCCCCAAGAAGCAAGACTCTACTGGTGGGCTGAGATGTGGGGAGTGGGTGGGATGCAGTGTAAGGACTAGAGGTAAGGCTGGACCAGCAGGTAGGGTTTTACAGGCCATGAGCAGTGGTTAGTTGATATCCCTAGAGCATTATGAAAACTTGCTAGAGGGCCAGGGATGATTACAGAAGATAGTTCTTGGAAGAACTGGATTTTGTGTTTGGTTTTAAATTAATCTGTTGGAATGATTTGTTTTACAAGGTTTTCAAAGGATGTTTCTAGGTCATAGGGCAGAAGCCTAGACCTCTACCATGATTGAATCACTTATACCAATACCTGTGATATGGTGTTCTGTGGTTAATTATCACTGAAACAGTGGGCAGAGCCAGCATTCTGTGACCAGCAGAGTTCACAGCAGTAAGTTCGTGAACACCGTCTATAACAACCACTCCTCCCTTTGTGAATCTCCACCACACACAACAGGCATAGATGACTTCTCAAACAAGTCTCTCTACCTATTGCAGGGCGCTCACTTAATACGCAAACCAGGAAAGTCAGCTTAGAAACTTAATGTATGATGAAAATACAGAATAACTGCTTTCCTATTTGACTAAACTTTGTGAAAAGAAGTGAGTCAAAAAAGAATCCCAGCTACCTAGTTACTTCACATTCCCCAAACTACTTGTGTCAGCAACTTCTTCCCTTTAGTTTCTCATTAAGTGCCATTGACCTTGAATCCTGTTTCATTACAACTTTAAGCTCAGCTGATCCAAGTGTTGGGAATGTGTGTTATTCTGTACTTTCTCAGTTGAGGGCTGTGACTAAATAAGCCTTCCCAATTCAACACCGTTGGATCCGTGTCACAGTAGTTGATCTACCTGTCACTTATAAGAGCAAGGGAGCCAAGAAATAATTCTGAGACCTTGTTTTGAGGGATCTGTGTCAGAGAATCCTGGGGTTCTGGCACATGAAGGGCACCGAAAGGCTCCCAGCATCAGTCCCTCCACAGCAGATGACTCCAGAGCCTTGACCAGCTTCATGGGCCAGACAGCTCACTCTGTCCTGCCTCTCCCACGGAGTGAGACTGCACTTTCTGAAGCCCAGGTTAAGGGCACGGAGTACCTGGCAGCAATAACAACCCGATTACCTGGTGCCCCAGGCTTCACCATGACTATGTCATGGATAGTCAAGGAGAGCAGGTTTGCCAGAGCCCTATGAGTGAGCTGTGCCCCCAGCCTGAAGCATGCTACCTTGCAGTAGCTTGCACCCATGCTCCCTCCCATCCACGCATCCATCCAAAGCCAAACCCTGGCTTGTGTCTGTTATCATAGTGGTGCAGGCATCAGAAAACGTAAGTGGGCTTGGCAGCCCTGGCTGTCTCGTGCATGTGATACACATTGCACATCTGATTTTCAGGAAAAACATAACTTTCATCACTCATGCCTTTATCTGACAGCACTTGTAATTCCAGTTTTACAACCTGCCTATTCAGTCCCCTGGTGCTTTCCTTGACATTTTAAGAAACTTTTAATTGACATAGTTTGCTTGCAAAATAAAAGTTTTAAAAAGACAGCTATATTTTGAAAGTGGCTTTGTGGTGGCGAGCAAACCATACCAAGTGCACGTTCTCCTTTCTGTCGGGGTACTTATAGCTACACTTGACATTCTAAAATAAGATGCCAGTTTCAGATGTAGCATCTCTGAAAAGCTAAGAGACAGCAGAGCATACAGTTGGATGGAATGCAGACTTCTTCCAGAATGCCAGAAAAAAAAAAGCAAAGCATACATGAAAACCCTCGCTTGATGTATTAGTAGTTGTGTTTGGTCTGGCCACAAGGAATGACCCAGCCGCCTTGACAAGTGTAGTGTGGAGGGGGCAAAAAAAAACCCTCAACAGAGAGAATGGGTGGGGTGTATAGTTAGCAAATGAAGAAAACAAATCTTTAGTATTTCATGGATTTAAAAATACTAAATCAGCAGATCATCAGCCTCAGATCCATTTTGGAAAGAAATCACGAATAAATAATTCATGCTGCATATTTTATAAACTCAAAGTGTGGAGTGAAAGGTCTCCTTAGTAGCGCACACTGCCATATGTGCTGCTGAATTCCACCTGCGCAAGGCATCACTGCTGCTCCTTAAACGTGTAATTGTGACTCTGTGTGCTTTGATGGCTAGACCTGAAGTACCAATGCCATCCATCATCAGATGACTTGAATTTAGGAATCATTTCTCAGGATAATTGTGTGTGTTGTCAGACCTTCTCCAGGTGTGGGAGGTAATAGAAATCCTTCGCTCTCTGACTCCTAATGGAACCCTGCTTCTCACCCTGTCCTTCCTGCACAAGCCTCAGTCAGGAAGTGAATAATGATTGGTTTCACTCAACCTTCATGGTCCATTCCTGGATCATTGATTGGTTTGGGCCTGGGCATTTGACACACTTCTGCCAGTGGGAGAAGGGGAAGTCTGTTGAAGGGACTTCTGGGAGAAGATTCCCTGCTTCTAGTTGAAATGTCCAGGATTGTCCCTTCTGCCTATGCTCACTACCAAGTATGGCTGAGATGCCTGAAAACGTGGCCATCACTTTGTGACATGAAGAGAGACTGGCCTTGGGAGAGGGCAGACACAGGGCTGTCAAGAGCACAGAGTGTAGAAAGAGCTTGGCTTCCTGATGATGTGCTGAATCCGCCAATCTTGGAGCTGCTGTTCTAACGCTGTGACTTGCTGTGTCTCTTTGGGTTGGATATGGTTTTCTGTTGCCTTCAGCCAAACCATCTTCATGGCTATAAAACAAAACCAGTGACCATGTTTCAGTTTTGACATGTCTGAGACATTCTTCCTGGCCAGTGGTATGGTTTCTACTTCACACTGTTCACCAGTGACTCATCCACCCACAGAAGGTAGCCCTGTGCAGGGCCCTGTGCTCTGTGGTGCTAATGGCATATTTTAGATCAGGTATGGGTTTCACTACTTTAACAGAAGTAAAATAATGATGGCTTTTAAGGGTTGTGAATTTTTGTCTTTAAAAACAATTTGAGCTGGTGAGCAATTTAGAAAATGGGTGGCTTTGTCCCTTGGGGTCAGCTTGGGTTCTCTGTTGTCTACCAGGTCATTATCGCTTGTTTCTATCATATAAAGCTGGTCATCATCATCCCAGTGTCTTGGAGAATGGGAGGGTTTGGGAGAAGACAGTACAGGGTGGGCTTCCATCTGGAATTGCCATGCTAGCTGGTTCACATGCTTACACCTCATGCAGAGGAGTCTGAAAGATATTTACTATGTCTAGCTGGGTGGTCACACATCCCACTCACTTCAAAAGGGGTCTGTAAGAGTAAAGAGAGAGTAGGTACATGAGACAGTTTCAGGTATCTGTCACAAAGCGTGTCTGCTACAGGGCACAGGAAAGACACAGAGTGCTGGGCCGCAGGCGGGTTGTCTCCTTGGAGCAGACACAGAAAGGACAAGGGCTTCCAAGTCTAGTCCCTGTGGAGGCTCTGGGCAGCGGGCTTTCCTTCAGCACAGTGGTTCCCTGCAGATGTCGATGTTGGATGAGGTCTTGACTAATTCACCTCCCTTCTCTGACTTTTCCTGTAGCCAACACTCCACCCTCACATTAACAGCAGGGAGAGCCTGACTTCATGCCACTGCCCCTCTGGCTCATTCTTTTCTTTATTTTTTTTTCTAAAATACAATTATAAATGCACCACTCCAGTCTGAATCAGCAATTCCAGAGAGCCAGTCTGCCGTCTGCCAGCTTGGGTATGGCTGCTCTGCCCTCTTCCACTTCCCCTAAAGGCTCTAATTTCCTATGGTCTCATGGTGGACTTACTCATTACTTCACTGGCCAAACTATAAACTTACATTTTCTTAAACTTTGTAAAAATGTTTTTCTCTTCAGCTTCTAACTTTCAGACATACACAGAAGCAGAGATCACATAACGAACCTTCAGAGGTTTGCCACCTGCCTCCACAGCAGTCACCATTGGGCTAGTCTGTCTCATCCAGTCCTCCCTAGCCACCTAGAATATTTTAATATTTAAATATTTAAACCCTAGGTGTTGCAGTCAGCTTTCTTGTTGCTGCGCAGAGAGAACCCAAGCAAAAGCGGCTTGTGGAGGAATGGGTTTATTTGGCTTACGGACTCGAGGGGAGACTCCATCCTGGCAGGGAAAACGATGGCATGAGCAGAGGGCTGGACATCACCTCTGCCACAGCACTGCAAACAGCGGCAGGAAGGTGTGCCAAATACTGGCAA